>CAJQUW010016952.1:0-87343 GCA_907163375.1 Prostheceraeus crozeri | reverse complement strand
AATCACAACTATTATTCAATATAGGTTGATTATAGCCTTATACGAGGGTGTTTATGATAAGATGAGAAAGCAAAAAATGCGCACTCCATTAGTAATGCTTTAATAAAATTATTGCTAAAAATATATACACGGCAAACGTTCGCGACGCCAGTCGCTGCCATCAGTGCACTAAAAAGGAAGGTAAAAAAGCATCAGAGTTCGTGGTTTTATATAGCAAGTGAACATACCGTAGACAGAGTATCACTCAGCCAACCCAGCTCGTCCTTGCGATTCAACTGTGTCTCCTATTCTGATGTACGCGACTTCCAGCCAGACGATTTTCAAGAGGCGAACTATGCTGGCAAGGATATTGATTGAGAAATCGAAAATGTCAAGGTTCTGTCGTGGTCATTTATACGAATGTTCGGAGAGGGCACTATAAACTAGTATTGTTCTGCAAGCGCAAGCTACGTTCATGCCCTCGAATCGAATTTTGAAAGGCCTATTAGTTGCCCAATGTAACTTTTGCTTACAAAGGAATACAAAACAAATTTGTAAACCACAAAGCGCACATCGCAGGTATGGGGTTGATCGAGAGATTACAGAGATTACAGTTTTACATGTTTTATAGCAGAGTTTTTAGAAAAGTATTGCTGAGAGGTTTTATTAGGTTGCTTATCAAGGTACAGGCCAGTTTGTATTTTCCTATCAAATATTGATTTTTCTATTACAACTAACAGTAATAAAACTAAGAGGAAAGCCTAACATTATCTCACCATTGCGTTACGAGTTACGCTTACTTGTTATCAAAATCGCGAGTTATAAATGTATTTTGCGTAATCTATTTATGAAATTTATTCCTTAGCCTTATTTTTGATAGTAGATTATGAATCAAGCTACTTTCCATGCGATTATCCTACTGCGGATGTAATTATCCTTAACATGCTGAGGAAGCCAGCATCTCTTTGCAAAGTTATTTTCAGAATGATTAGACTTAGAACACCATTCGTATGAAATCTGCTCATCGACGATTATTATTGAAATATCAAAAAATTCAAAGGACTCTCGTTGTCAGTAATTTCTATGGTAAACTGTAATGCCGTCGTCACGAATTGAAGGTAGTTTAAAATGCTATGAAAAATTCATCAATTATGTTCAAAAGGACCTATGAAAATTTCATCGATATAGCGCATAAAAATCGTGGTCGGATATTGATCTTTTTTCCAGTCTACTTAGGCCTCAGATTTCAATAAAGAGAATGAAATAATTGGCAAATGGTGCCATAATGAAACCCATAGCACATCCACGGTCTGTAAGTAGATATGATTTTCGAATTCCACATTCGAGTTGTAAGCAAAGAAAGAACACCCTTTCAAACAAATTGTCTATGGTCAAAGCCTAAATGTCAATTTTGTCCCAATTTTGTTCAGCAAACTTTTGAACACAGTTGATTCCAAAATCGATAGGATGCTGGGTATAGGTTTAGATATCAAAGCGAGAAGAATTTTTATTTAGTAAATGCAACGAAGTGCAATTATCTAAAGCCGTCAGGAGAGAATCAGTATTGGGAAGGGTATGATGAGAACCATCTAGCTATCTGATTTAAGACTTGGGTAACTAGCCAGTCAACCTTTTGGTAGGGCTATTGATGGTTTGAAGCGATAAGCCTCAAGGTAGCATTGTTGCCAGCTCTTTGTGATCTTAATAAGAGTTTTGAAAAGTACGGTCGAGTGCCGCAAGATTTTTAGCCGTTCAACATGATTACGTGTGAAATTATTTTGCAAAAACTATCAATAATTCTACTTCGCTTGAGTTCGAATGGTTTGTTTTACATTTGCTGTTATTCAACAAGACGGTAATTATTTTTTATCAAGCAGTAAGTTACGGGTACTTTTCTTCATATTGGCCTTATCAGTGACAACAAAACGATTTGTTTTTAATCAATGCTACAGCAACTAGATTTATTTTGATTTAAAAAACGCTTCGTGTCGTGAAGATACTTATGATATTTTTACAATTTTGGTTTCTTTAGTGAATTTAATCTCCTTAGTGATAACATCAGTGCTTCATATTTGAAAAAGATACAAATCATCATCTTCTCACAAGACATAGAAGGCGGCAAAGGAACACGATTACGAATGAAATGGTACAGTATGCTAGAGTCCAAATTGCTATCAATCTGACGCGCATCTCCAACGCAGCTTATTTGTAAGGACGTCTAGGTCTAAATTGACTTGATCAATGAATTCCTCATCTCAAACGCGGAGAATTCTAACTTGGGTTTTGTCTAAAACATTTTGGCGCTGCAGGCAAGGGTATATCCACAATTTACTCGTGACTCGGTGCACAGAAGACTAGAGACGAGCTGGTCAACCGAAGAGACCCTAATCTACGGTACCAAAACTCATCCAGTGAGATAAGGAAAATGCGCCTGGAGCTCCAAAAGTAGGACACAGTAAAATACAGGATATCGGAAAACCAGTCAAGCACTCCACTTCCGTGAATGACGGTCGAATGTCAGCGTTGTTCTTCTTGTTCAAAAAAATCTCTCCATCAAGGTCCAGGAGGGAAACCACCGTTGCAGGAGAACATCGTCGAGACACATTGAATATTCGTATCCGCACTTCCGTTCCAGATCGGAGATCTTCTCTTAGCGTGTTGTAATAGCAAGCTTCAGATGACTCCTTCTTCATTGACTTCAACTACCTATTCACGGCAGCTTCATTGGTGTGGACTTCAGGAACCGCGAAAACCAGTTTGAGATGAACTTCGGAACAACCTCCTTGTTCAAGACAGGTTTTGAGAAACAGACCATCGCACTGCGCCTTGACCTTCTCAAAGACGTGCTGACCAAAAACCTTGCAAGAGTGCACCGTGTCCAGGATATTCTCCCCCCCCCCGCCCCCCTTGATCCACGCGGACTTCACATATCGATGAGCTATTCATACGAATGGTATTCTAAGCTAATCATTCTGAAATAACTTGCAAAGAGACAGCTGCTTCCTCAGCATGTTAAGGATAATACATCCGCAGTATGAAATACATCGCTGGAAAGAAGATGCTCATCATCTACTATCAAAAATAAGGCCTAAGAAAAATTTCATAATAGATTTACGCAAACAATTATAAAACTCGCGATTTTGATATAAGTAAAAGCGTAACTCGTAAAAGCAATGGTGAGAAAAATGTTAGGCTATCTCCTTAGTTTTAATTAATGATATTGTAATCGAAAAATCATAATTTGATAGGAAAATACAAACTGACTGTAACCTGAATAAAGCACAAACCTAATAAAACCACTAGCCAATACTTTTCTAAAAACTCTGCTAAAAAACTGTAAACTGTAATCTCTGTATCTTCTCGACAACCTTATCCCTGCCGAATGTGCGCTTTGTGGTTTTACGAATGAATTTGTTTTGTAATCATTGTAGCAAAAGTTACATTGGGCAAACTAATAGGCCTTTCAAAAATTTCGTTTCGAGGAGCATGAAACGTAGCCATGCGCTTGCAGAACAATACTAGTGCCCTCTCCGAACATTCCGATATTAAGAAGAAGAAATGAAAAAATGAAAAATGAAAAGAAGATGAAGAACGAAGACAAGAAAGAAATGAAATGAAAAAGAAGAGAAAATGAATGATGAAAAAACAAGAAAAAAAGAGAGAAAAAAACCCCATCTCCACCCACCCCTCTCCCCCCCCCCCCCTCCACGACAGTAACCCTTGACATTTTTTCGATTTCACAATCCACTATCATTGCCACCGCATAGTTCGCCTCTTGAAAATCGTCTGGCTGAAGCTCGCTACATCAGAAATAGGAGACCACAGTTGAATCGCAAGGACGAGCTGGTTGGCTGAGAGATACTCTGTCTACGGTATTATCACTCTGATATATAAACCACGCACTCTGACTGCTTTTACCTTCTTTTTAGTGCACTGAGGCAGCGACTGCGTCGCGAAACGTTTGCCGTGTATATATTTTTAGCAACTAATTTTATTAAAGCCATTACTAAAGGGAGTGCCGCATTTTTGCTTTCTCATCCTCATCACAATTAACAATATTAATTTTTAAGACTATAGTTATATAGATACGATACGCAACGATAAAAGAAAAACTTTAAACTTGCAGTTCACTTGAATTCACTTGAATTCACTTCAATTCGATCGGACTCACTTATACCAAAATAATATCATAAATATCAGTGTCACTTATACCGTCAATCTTCAATCGCACTCGCTAATGTGTTGCCGTATACGCTGCTGTGTTGTTGTTCGCTGGCGTGCAGTTGTAGTTGTTACTTCTGTAGTTACGTTACACCGTGAGAGCCCGGAGGTCTTCTAACTGCTACTGAAGATGTCGTATCTGTTGTTGTTAGTAGTTGTTGGTGTGTCAATTTCTCATCGTTTCTAATTTATACACATTTTTGAGACTTGACGATAAATCCACTTTCTTTTAAAAATTGAAAGAGTTTCCTTTAATCTCTGCTCGCTAGCTTTCTACCCGACCACATTTCGTTCTTATCACCGAATTTTTAATTTCCTTTTTTAACATGGACCATTAATCAGTTTCCATGATATCATGTTTGTCGTCGTTTTTTCTGTCATCAATAATCATGTTATTCGCACATTGAATTTCTTTCTTCTGTCTTCAGTCTTTTGTCTGTTCATTTGCATCTCTCTCTCTCTCAGCGTTTGATTCTTTGCTGACCGTTAACTTTCTTTTCTTTTTTTCACGAAATATTGAATATCTCGTTTACGAAGCGAAAATGGCGTAGGCTGACCGGCTGCATATATACATGTACATGTACACAAGAAATATGAACTATGAACATGAGAACGCACATATGAACGACACAGGGAACGGCACACAGGAACAGCGAGGATAGGATAAGGGCACATGCAGGGATCGCAATTTTCCGGTTTTTCCGTTTTTTTTTGCGAAATTCATCTAATGTAAATATTTCAAATTTATGCATTCAACCCCTGGTTTTTCCCGATTTTCCGTTTTTTTTCTTGGGTGAATTGCAATCCCTGGGCACATGGGTTGGATTGAAACGAACAGACGTTGGATACATTAACATAATGCACTATACGCGACATGCAATTATAGGAATTGAATCTTATTATGGAATTGGAATTGAATTGGACTATTTCGACTGGAATTGGATTTGGAATTGAAATTTCTGCTCTGGAATTAGAATTGGGATCAAAAAATTCAGTGGAATTTTTCCAGCTCTGGTTATAGATGCTTTTGCCACACTGCTACACAATTGCTTAGCTACAATTCCCTTATCATCCCCACTTTACCTTCTTCGCTCTTCTTCTTCTTTGCCTTTGATCTTCATCTGAGGGACACTCTTGGTGTACTGTACCCCTTTCCTCTTCCCTCAAGCTTTGATTAAAAAGTACTTCTACTTACCTCATGTAATATGATGTTGCATCGTATCTACATGCTATCATTAAAACGACAGTCAATTACTCTGTTGACTTGACTAGTGCGTGCATAGGAGGCCGATGTTTCGTTTGGAAAGAAATCATACTAATGGCAATTAGCTCAATGAAGTAGTATGATGAACGCATTTAATATTCACATGGAAGCAATTTATACGTACAGCGTCATCTACCGATCAATATTGTCAAAAGTGCCTTATTTTGTTTTGATTTGAACATCCTTTCTACGGCGATCAGCATGTGTATTAGAATAGAAATATTTATTTAAATTGTTACCGCAGCAATTCACATGTTAGACTTCAATAGCACGATGAACTACCATCAATGCTAGGTAGAGTTACTTATGAGGTGGCGGTATTAAAACAACCTTAGGGAAGGTGTTGCCAGGGATTATGGAAGACGATGAAAGGGGCCACCAAATCAGAAGGGCACTTTTTATGCCTGAGTTTTTCAACCACAGTATAACTATTAACCGTATTCTAAATTGCTGCTGATATTGAAAATCAAATTTATGTGTGCGTGACATGTGTGTCATATGCCGTATCAAACGCGTATTACCGTATTTTTCCATATAAAAGCCCATGGGCTTATATTAAGTTTTTACCGATTTTTAACACAAAATATTGACTCCAAATCTTCTATTTGGCACCTTTTCAAGCTCTGTCATCTTAGCCTTCATGCCGCTTTTAGATTCTAAATAATTAGTACCTCTATGTATAAACAACAAAATACAACTAAAACTAAAAAACTCGTGGTCGTGACCCGTACGGAAATAAATGGGTA
Organism: Prostheceraeus crozeri; assembly: GCA_907163375.1. NCBI lineage: Eukaryota > Metazoa > Platyhelminthes > Polycladida > Euryleptidae > Prostheceraeus > Prostheceraeus crozeri. Next base: position 81,133 of record CAJQUW010016952.1, on the reverse strand, counting down.
TGAATCACAGTATGATTAAGTATGAATTTTTCATACTATGAAAACTTCATACCATTTCATAGTATGACTCATCGTGAATTACTCGTACAGTATAACAGCATATTCAAACTATTAGCAGTTAGCAGCAAGCTTCTGTCTATAAAACCGGTAGCCTACATAGGTTGTTAAATTATGTAGATACGTCTTTGGACACATATCTCATCACAAAAATAATAACAAATGTTAATAGCAATGAATGTACAGGGCTTGTTGAGTTGTGGAAGAATGTCTTAACTGCTTCATGCTGTAATCTAGTCTAACTAACGTTTCTTTTGTTCGAACGTTCAATTTTCAACCATTCTATTAATTTAGATTCGATTTCCGGATAAAAAGGTCTGTGTCCACCCCCTGTTTGTCGGCGCCTTTTCTGCTTCGTTGAGGTCTTCCATATCTTGCGTTCTTCAGATACCCAACTTCGGAGTTGCTTACTTGAAATTCCCATCTCTCATGAAGCAGCACTCAAGCTGTTTCCGTGATTTATTTTGACAGTCTCAATTATTTGCAATTTGTCGAAAATTGTATAGCTTTTCCTCTTTAAGCGAGTCTTAGGAATTGTCTCTGCACTTTCTGCAGATGGCATGACGCAGTTGGTATAGAAGACGATCTATAAAAGAAGTAGAGAAAGTGTTAAATCGTAGGGTTCAAATGCCTGTGTGACTCTGACTCAAAAGGTAACGAATAACTGAGTTCATATTGTTGCACAAAGCCGCTCGCTTGTCTTCATGCCTGCTCGCATATTCTTGGAATTATACCCCTTGAATTCTTGGAATAATGGTGTTCGTAATAGGATTCGACGATTCAATCATGGCGACATCAAGCAAACGCATCCACGCACACACACGCGAGCGCGCGCACAGACAACCAATGACTGATAAGACTTAATGTGAAAATACTTGGAGATAGATCCTTGGATTTCCTAAATTTTATTTTCACGATCACAATAAATTCTGTATCCAAATATAATCCCATCTGCCAAATATAAGCCCATTGGCCTGTATTTGGGTGGACTTATATATGGAAAAATGCGTAGTTGAATAAGCTTTAAGAAACGGTAGAATTTTTCAAGCATTTCCATTCATTAATCAAATTAATCGGAAAGTTTCTACCAGTATTCAAGTAACCAAGGTGCAGCCATTTAAATATTCCGTGTATTTAAATCTATTGACTTTTTCTTTAAAACTATTGAGATTTCAATTATCAAGCATGTATATTCCGACTTCGAAACTGAACCATGCTTACGTAAAACACAATATTGTGAAAGCTGATAATACTATTGAATATAGTATATAGTCCAATCAAAATGGAGTCAGTCAAAACTTTCCAAAAAATTTAATCGTCGTGGTTGATTTTGAATTAATTGTTTCATGATGTCTGTTGAGTTGAGATTGTCTGTTCTTTGTTTATGGATGTTAATTTTTGTAGTAAATTGCTGTGACAAGTTTGTAGTAAAAAAGCTTTTAGTAAATCTTTTCTGTGACATTCGACTTCTCATGTAGGCTAAGTCTTCAGTCTTCGCCGGGCTGAAAACGTTCTTTCACCTGACTCAGTGGTAAGTGGTGCAAGTTAGTGAATGTGAAGGAGCGTGTGAAAGTTGGGTGATATCGTCTTTATGGTTTCGTGATCGGCGAAGAGACCTGATATCGTCTTCATAGATATAAACTTTTCTAATTCTTAATCATGCTTCGAACCAACTCTCCAACTATTGCTAGGTCGTCGGTCAAATTCTGAAAACTAATCCTTTTCATATAATTTCATTAGTGATTCAGATGGTTCCCATTCTTTTAAGCCGTTGCAAGATGATAAGAGTAGCTTCTAAACTTCTAATAAGACAGAATGCGTCGCCTAATTGAAACGGCGACCTAGTTCAAGGAGACAGTAATCTGTGAGCTCACAGAATTGTAGACGGAAGAATTCCTGTGAATCGGTCGTGGATTGTGCTAAAGTTTCATGCTGCAGATGACTGGAAATTGACTTCATTCTTGGTTTTCTGCCATAGTGACTGTCGTTTGGTAAAAATCACTATAGTAATGATCTCGAGCTTGCTGTAATCTATTTCTTAGGGAGTCTATCAAGCTCACTGCTTGAGCTGTTTGCTTTGTAAAACTCTATCACATATTGACACATTTCAAAAATATTCTGCGTCAGCAAAAGTCCAAACAACGTCGAGAATTTTTGAAGTTCTCTGGACCAGTATTCGTAGTCCGGCCCGAATTCGGGCCAAGCCCGAAAATGGCCCGAATGCCCGAAAAAATGGACTCGGCCCGAAAATTCTGGTCGTCACGGCCCAAACATTGTTAACAGTTACATATTGACAGCTATCATTTCAATTCTCTTTATTCAATTCCTTCTCACGATGTTGCCTAACAGAAAATCTGATGACGTTTCACGTAGTAATTCTTAATTTCTTGAAGGAATAAGTTGTTTCTAAAATTTTCGTCACCGCTACGCTACCCTACCGGTACTGATTAATGTACGTATCTTCCGAGTTTCTTAAGTGGCGGAAAATCGAAAAATGTCCATAATACAAATTTTTCATTCTTCACTGATTCCTTGTATGTTATTACCATTGATACACGTGCATGTATATACATACATTTCCCACTACATCTATAATTAATTGTGATTACAACATTTTGATTTTAGAGTTCGGAAAGAATGCGGTTTAGTGGATTTTTGCTTAGCATTATTCAATGGCTTTCAATGATAGAATCAGAGGAAGTGTGTAGTTTTGGTCGGTATTTATGGAGTCTCGGCGATAGTGTTCATAACTGGATCTGGAATGATCTAATTCGTTTAGTATGTCTTGATAGATCCATTTCGAATCGAGGAAAAATTCGATACAATAACAATGATATCTTTCCTTTGGATATAAGGGATTCTTCTTTATTTCTACCAGACTGTTTTGTTCTTTGTTGTCGAAGATGATGCACTTACATCCGAACGATTCCATCATTTAAAGATTTCTCTTTACGTTTAATGGTTGTCAAATTGAAATGACTTGCAGAAAATAAAAACGTCTTCCCAAATCAGAATAATTATTTTTTAAAAATACCTTGAAGTTTTTTTTAAAAAAATAATTATTCTGATTTGGAAAGACGTTTTTATTTTCTGCAAATCATACACTGAAGTATCGTCGAACGATCTGTCTTTCGAGCTGTTATTTACCTTAATAAAATATCAAATTGAAATGGTCTTAATGAAAGTATGATACCTGTAGAACTGTCCACGTAGAACTATTACGAGCAATAGTACCTGATTCCAAAATTCCTTGCAAAATGAAACTCCATGCTAAGGCTACCTATCTGACACGAGAAGCTTTGTTTCCTTTCGTACAAGGCGCTGTTTTAGAAGATGTTCGAAGATCATTGTTTTACTCGCTTCACATTGACGAAGCAAACAAGTTTGATAACTACCTTGGTGTCGTTATTCGATATTTATTGCCTGATTCCATGGAGGTGAAAGTTGTTTGTGCTGATTTACCAACATTAGACAGAACTGATGCGGAAAGCATTGTCAATGCCATTTTGGAGGTTCTACATAATTATCAACTTGATCTTCAAAAATGTGTATCCGTTATGTCGGATAATTGTAATACTATGAGGGGGACGAAAAGCGGTGTTATCGTCCGCTTGAAAGAGTTCTTACCCAACATCATCGACGTAGGCGGTTGTTCATTACATCACTTACACAATGTGTCCAAGCATGCCTGCAAGTCCTCTCATTTGGGGGAGAAAATTGGAGAACTTGTTCGGAATATTTACTGTCAATTTAAGTTTTGTACTACACAACGGGAGAAGTTGCTGTTAGCATCAAAGATGCTGGAAATAAAAAAAGATGTTACTCTTAGATTCGTAGAGACCCGCTGGCTCCAAATGCTACCAGTCGTCGAACGAGTGATCAGTCTTTTTTAAGCGTTGCGTAAGCATTTTACCGAATCAAAGACAACTGGTGCAGACTTCGACCGAATTGCGAACGAGCTTCAAGACCCAAAGACGGAATGCTTTTTAAAGTTTTTAGCGGAAGTTCTGAAGCCCCTCCAAAGTTTGGAAAAAATGTTTCAGAAGAATGGCACGCAAATCCATAACTTATACCCTCAATTGAAGCACGTCATGAAGCAGTGGTTGCTTCGATTCATTCAGCCAGATAAAGTCCCGAAGAATATGTGGGAAATCGATGTCATGAATGAGTCCATTTGGCTGTCGCCTTATCGGATAAGCATCGGTGAACCTGCCAGACGACTCTTTGTAACTCTCTCTCTCTGTTGAAGATCAAACAATTGTGCTGCGTTCAATGAAAGGATTTTTTCAAGCTGAAACATTCAAGTTGATTCAATATCTCCCTTTTCAAAACAGAATACTCCAAGCATGCCAAATACTCGATCCTTCAAACCAATCAAATGGAAAGTACTTTAAATGGATAAAGCGTCTAACCAAACAACTACCAAATGTTATTGAAAGTTCTGATGTTGGCAATTTAGAAGTTGAAATCCGTATGCACCAAGAAAATTGCAAAAATCTCGCGACTACCACATGTGTTTTGGATTTCTGGGAATCAGTACGTCAACGTCAAAGCAGCCCTTTACTTTTGAAGATAGTGATGGCCGTTATGGTGCTTCCCCATGGTAATGCCGAGGTTGAGCGAATATTTTCATACCTTAGTGATATAATCACCAAAAAAAGAATTCTCCTGGACCACAAGACAGTCAGAGCATTGACAGTACCTCAGTCGTATCTACGAGTGAAAAATTGGACTGCCGCAACATTGCTGCCATCTAAGCATTTAAAGGATTTGTGTTTTCAAGAACACACAATTTACAAAAGAAAATTACAAGAAGAAAAGAATGCCCTCGCAGCAGAAGAAAGAAAGCAATTAGAAAAGGAATTATTTGAACAAGTTGCGACAGAAGAAAACCAACAAAAAATTCATAACATTGGAGGAGAATCTAAAGCAAAAAGAAAAAGATATTGAAGCCAAGGAAAAAAGAGCGTGATGCACGCGTGAAACTTATGCGAGAGTTACAGCAGAAGGTACAGCAAGATGAAGAGGAACTGAGCAACTTTAAGAGGCAGCAATGCAAGTTAAAAGAGCAACAAGAAAAGGTGTCAATGGAAGCTACAGAATCTGTGCTCAAAAGAAAAGCGCTGGAATTTTCATTTTGCAAGGTATCTTTTGAGAAAAACGCCAGAAAAAGTAGTTCCTTTACCGTTGTGAATCGATAATGAAATCTTTCCCAATCTTTCCCAAATAGAAATCATAAGCCAACTGGCTGAAAATATCAGCAGCTTGTTTTGATATGCTATTTGGCTAAATTTTTATATAGGTTGGACACTATTGAATTATGATGCTTAAAGAAGAATGATTATAAGATACACGTAATGAAATCGTCATCCATTGGTGGTTATCGGTCACATGTATTTCTCCCGAATATGATAAGACGTTGATAATTGAAGACTCTCTGGGTATTGTTTAACAGTTATTTGTTTTGAAGATTGTTTTTGGTAAAATATTGAAATAATTACTTTGTCCCTTTCTTCTTCACTCACATGTATATACTCGTAAAATGAGAACCATTATGTACTGTAAAGTAATAAATGTATGAACGCACTTAACCGAAAGTCTATCGGCCCATGTACGCGTGCATTAAAGCATATCTAAAAGAAATGGCCATGGCCCGAAAATTCTGAGCTGACGGACTACGAACACTGCTCTGGACAATCCAATAGCAATGACTAACACAGGGTTCCTTATACTTAAGAAGGGGCCCTCCATGCTGCCATACTGAAGACTCAACATAGTGTAGTAGGCCTACTGATAAAAGGACCCGCTCAAAGCTTTGAGGGGCACCTGATGCTAGCGATAAGGTTCCCCTAGAGTAACAAGGGACTTTCAATGCTGAAGGTCCCTTGAATCTGATAAATGACTGATGAAATTGCACTTCACTTGGCACGGAAACAATCGCTGTAGATTACATCCCAGCATTATTTCTGATTTATCTCTCAGCAGGTAGATAGCTCACAGTCGCTTGGCATGTCGTAGACATGCCCGCTACGATAAACAAACGAGTTAATCTGCTTTTTATTTGTTTGTTTTATCCATTGCGTGTCAAGTGTGACATAATTACCTCCATCCCACGCTTCGCAGCATCTATTTTATTTGAATTGGTTTGTTCTTATTAACAGATAAGTGGAAAGTGATAACTTGGCAACTTATTGACATTTTTGGCACCGTCAAATCAATGAGATGTCTAAAAATTTTGAGCATCAATTAAATTATGTGAGAAAGACATGACAAGCTGTTAATTTTTACTGTACATTGTGCCTGCACAATGTTGCCTGAAAAATCTACATATTCGTTAGTAATATTGTGCGCATTTACAATGGACTCGGCAGAAATGTAGGACAAATTGGCAGCAATTTTAGAAATCTCAGTCAGCGTATTTCTGCATGTGTATTCATAGCATTGCTGATCGCTTTTTTCCTACATTTCTATCTAGTCAAATATAAATGCACATAATATTATTAACGCACATGAAGATTCTTTCAGGCACCATGGTAGGGACAACATCAAATGTCCTACATTAATGCCCTCATAAATCCATGTTAATGTTATATTGTAAATATTTCTTCATTTCTTCCCGTTGTTTAGGTCATTGAAGTTTCCTGTTGTCTTTTATGCAATTTACTTGTGGGTATTTGTTAAAATGCATGTTTCAGAATCGTCCATAAATTTGACATCTTATAGTAAATGACTGCAAGCCCTGTATACCTACTTCGAATGTCGACCATGTGCTGTGTTTTACAACCCAAAATTAGTCATTTTACTTATCGTCTGTTCTAATTTTCATTTTATTAAGTTGTCAGATGTGAGGAGACTTCAGCTGTTTAATGGAAACGCGAGATTCTTTCAAGAAGTTTGCTTTGGGCCTTCATGAATATGTCTGCCCATGCGCTTCTTCATTTTCGTCATCAAGAAAAAAATTCATGTCCGGAGGACAGACTTGACTTTCCAGCCCCATCGAACGATATTATCAACTTAATGCTTGTCGACCTTTGAAGAAGTTAATTGTAATTCCATTATCTTTGGGATTCTAAGGTCAGCTTGGATGGCAGACTAAATTATCGATGATTCTCTAGGCTAAGCTGTCTCTGCTTTAATAAGATTTGTCAGGAAAATTTAATTCAATTTCTCTTGAGATGCGCAGTTAGAATATAAAGTTACTTCCTTTGTGGCACAGTGGTGAAGTGCTTGGCCTAGCGATCTTTTGGTCCAGAGGTCGAGCCCCGAGAATGTCGGTGGAAGTCGTCAGGGCATCCGGACTAAAAGATCACAACACTCCAGATTAAAGTCTGACTGTGTCATCACCGTCCAAGCGACGTGATTAGCGACGTTAAACCAACTTTTTCTCCGTTCTCCGGCTAGTCATCAGATGTTACCTTTAACCTGTTTAGCCCTTGTGCTCCTCACGTAGCACATACTTGGCTGTTTGCGTCCAACTGTTCAGTTCAACGGTGACATGCACTCTTCCAAATGCCCAGTGAAATTTTCAGTATAGTAATAGGACATCTACATCTTTTTCCATTCTAATTAGAAGTTGTTCCGTTCTATTTAAAACCTGTCCCATTCAATTTAGAAATGTTCTATTCAATTTAAAACATTCAGTTAAGAACGATCTCTATTCTACTACAAAAACCAGATGACATAGAAACAATCAATGATATCACAATATTTCATGATATACTTATGTACAACATGGAATCTGATGAATAAATAATACATAATAAGAGGATCATAAATAAAACAATAAACAATGAAACGTTTTATTTTAAAAGTGTTCATCAATTCACTAATGTAACACCGTATTTTAAGTCTTGTCGGACCGGAGCGTTGACAGCCACATTCGATAACTACATCATCACTTTATCGGATAAAATGAGTCATTCTTAGAAATCGAACAATAGCAAAAGTAAGAATCTTCAGATCGGTTTAGCGCGCCATCATCCCATGCATCATACACGCACACACTTTTTGAGTGCGCGATCCACACGTTTTTATGCTCGCTCCGTGTGTTTGGTATGAATAGCAGCAGATAATATCAAGTGCTGAGTTAGTTAGTCAATTTCATTTGGTAAAGTTTCTCGAAGTATACGAAGATGAAATCATGACTTCACATGCATTGTCAACGTCAATAAGCACAGGTGCATCTGACACAGACACTGACATGAGTGAAATGATGGAAAATCGTGGTGTTAAACCAGGTACTCTAAGAAGCTATAAGAAAACTGATGGCATCGCTAAGCAACGAATGCTCGATTAGCAATATGGTATTTAGTTATGTACATTGGTGACTGTCATATTGTTTTTGTAGTAGAATAGAGATCGTTCTTAACTGAATGTTTTAAACTGAATGGGTCAGGTTTTAAACTGAATATAACATATTTAAATTGAATGGAACAGGTTTTAAATAGAACGGAACAACTTTTAATTAGAATGGAAAAAGGTGCAGTGCACGAAAATTTAGACGTAGAAGCATGGCCATCTTTACTATAAAACGTGATGTTTCAATGTTTGCTCTATTATTCTAATCTTAATGCTATCATTCCAATCTCCTTTCAAATTTCATTATTCATCTGCTGTTTGTATAGCAATATAATTCTATGAACATCACTTCTTGATAAAATTTTCAAATCAAGTCAATATGTGTATCCCGATTGATTCAAAAGCAATATTCCATCATTTATTTTCAAAGATTTTCGCGTCTTGAGATTGTAAAATAGTATTGTCAGTGTACTTTGGTTCTAGTTGTTATTAAAATCCCAAGAAGGCACTCGAGACGATTTTCAAAGCAAAAATGTGAAAGCGGCTTGGGGGTGTGAGAGCAGATACGCGAATGTGGCTGACTGGCTGTCTGGATTACCCGATCCTCACACTATACGCAAAACAGCTTCTAGACAAAGCAAAATGTCAACACCAGCATCTCCATCTCTTGACGCAACAACCATTACATCTCAGACAACAAAAACCCACAACTTTCTGCACCGGGAAGTACTCCTCACCCCATCACACACAGTCATCCAACGCGACAAAGAAACAGCTACTCAAACAAACACTCGCCACGTCGGCACATACCTAGCGCACAAATCTAACAACAAAATCATTAACGCAATCCCCACGTATCAGAATAAGCACTCGACAGATGCACACGCAGAACACTGGCACAACTCCGCATCTACAAATCACCCTTCTTAAAAGAATAGTTATATAATATAAATAAAATGTAATATGATACATATTTAAGGTGTTCCACGGGTCACATTCTGCACCTTGGAATTTTCGATTTGTACCGTGGATTTTGAACGTTCATCCGCTACATGTAGTGAGCCATAGCCAACACTATCAATGCCCAGAATTCATCTCAAGATAGCTCATTAACATGGAGAATGGAGAGAAGAGATCGATACACTATCGTTATCAACATTCGTAAGATGCATGCCAGTCATAATCAAGGCAGGCAGCCTTTCTTCTTGATTTTCTTTGCACGACCTCCGACTGAATAGTGTAGAAAATACTTGATCGACTCTGATCATTACGACTCTGATCCAACGGCAGACGGACTGCTGAGACAGGTCTGCGAGAAACAGTTTATTGCTGTTCTCTATTTGTTGTCACTGATATTGCCGCACCTGAATGACCTGAGCAAGACGTATCAGTATAGAGTTTTGCACTTTGGCCACCTCCTTCCAGCCTTGAAAGCGTGCAAATTTCAATTAATTCGCATATTCGAGAACAATATTGCGTGGAGAAAATTAAAAAATGACTGGGCCGATCGCTTCCAATCGAAATTAGGAATACCGACTGAGGTTGTTGAAAAGTTAGCGAAAATCTTACGGACCTATGCCGACAGTCTCATCAGAAATCTTGATGATCGATTCAAGGAGAATGATCTACTCCTGTTGCGAGATTTTGACGTCTTCTATCCGCAACGCATCTCAAACAATGACGACAACCAGGCTGCATCTGGTGACCCGCAGATCAGAAATCTGGTTGCCCGATTTCCTCCGGTGGGGAAAATGACAACGGTCATCGCACACTGGCAAAGCTGTCTAGAGCATGCTGTTCATGATACGGCTCTACTCGACCTGCCGGATGTGGCGACCCTTTGTCAATATCTCACAAAACCGTAGTTTTATGGTAGTCACTGCTTTCAAGTGTGCAGATTGGCGACAATTGCACTCCGATTCTATTTTCTACTGCTTGGAATGAACGGGGATTTTCCAAATTGACAGTCATAAAGACCAAAAGTGGCAACCGCCTGCTGGACCGTACCTTACCAGCGCTTCTCAATGTAGGCACCAACGGTCCTGAGCACCTGTCGACAAAGAAGTGTGGAAATAGCGGAGGAGTTGATAAACACTAAAGATCGACGAAACCCGCTTCCCCGCCAGAGACTTAGTCACAGATACCGATGAAAACGTGATGGGTGATGATAGCGAATGTTGTGGCATTGAAATGAATGATGAGTCTGATGACGAACTTGACATGTTTTCTGGACCTGATGTCGATTTGTTCATGCGGGTATAATGCGGGCACTAGCTGTATGATGATCAATTACATTTCTATGTTTGATAATGAGTCTCTTGTCTAAATAGCACATGAAATTAACTTCAAGACTTGAAAAGTCACCTTGCACACGTACATGCAGAATCGCGAGTAAAATTCATTGCTAAACGCTAATGTTATACTGCATTCATGACTTCTGTTTTTTGTTTTTGCTTATAAATCCTGAGTGTGTTAGGCGTGCACTAATGAAAGTCGATCTTTAGACGATTTGAATGTGACCCGTGGGAATGATCAGATGAACAGCGGCAAAACCTAAAAAACCCTGCATATAGTTATAATACGATATTATATAAAACCCTCTGTCCATTCTTCACCTCTTTGAAACCCCTATGTAGATCTCAACCACACCATACAAAGCACCTCTTCTCCTGCACACACACACACACACACACACAACGCTCATACCATGGGACCTATGAATTGCCTCCAACCGGTGTGCGAAGCCGGTGTTCGCTTGGTTCGCCGGACACCTGATAGTTTTTTTTAGCTAGCAAAGTAATCCATAATGCCAAAATTCTTTTTCCTCTGTATAATTTGGACCTCACAAAAAAAACGGGACAGACATTTTAGTTTTATGACACAGCTTGACCGTCCTATCTTTTTCATAGGATATGTTTTGCTATAAATAGCAATTAATAGTAATAAATAATATATTTTTTGAAGTGACAATCTGCAATTAATAAAACAAGCCAGTAATTCAAATATTTACTTCTTTTACAGACCCTTGTATGTCCCAATCATAACTTTAATGCCTGCTTCACTTGTTATAATCCTCGAACGAAACTCTACATTGCATGCATGTCGACTGGGAACACCGTACGCCACTGTATCTCTACTGTATGGTATTGACTATATACGTGTATTATATAGTGAGTGGGAACTTTCATAGTTTCTGGCAGCTTTGATACTGCAATCAGATATTTTCGCATGAATTTATTCAATCAAAGCCATTGAGCCATTGCGGACAACTACAGGTGCCAGCAGATTCTCTACCTCATATGACATAGACTCAAAATCGAGTTGCTTTTCTTACATCAAATTTGTCAATATCATGAATTTTCTTTTTTGTCTTTTCAGGAGTTACTATTGTTCATCTCATCTCTGTGCCATTTCCTCGGGTTTGGCATACGAAAGACGATCATTCAGGATTTCTGCATTGGCCAACCATTCACAGTATGAACACCATCATCCGCGTTTTTATTGGCCAGTATTTTGGTATTTACTGATATATTTATAACGTAGATTCCTATTCATTTGACTGGATGTTTGCATAAGAAATGAATTTTCCTTCATTTTAAACATTAGGAAAAATTGTTGTACAGTTTTCCATGAACTTGTTTGGAATACACCCTTTTGTTTTGAAATTGGTGTTTTCATGAATTCTCGCGAAGTAAGCACCGGAAATTGCCAACGACGCACGTGCGTAGGCCCAGACCTATTCATAATTTGGTTTACTAGAGAATGTAAATCTATAGCAAGATCTGTTGGAGGTCAAAAGTCAAATAGTAAAATACGTATATTTTCTATCACTGTTATGTGTAATTTGGTCGAATTTTAGATTTTGTCTCAGTATCAAACTCCTCATGAGTTAAACGGGACACCCCGTCGCCATGTCAAGTAGCGTCCTTTGTGAACAGCATGCGAAAACAGAATTGATGATGACGTTACTACGGACAGACCAATCATACGCTGCTCGGTGCTGCAGAGAAGGAGGCTATAATACGTTGAGATTGCGCGCGGAAGTAAAATTCACATACTCATTGTCCGCGTCGACATTCGACTACCACCATACGCAGTGTTGCGCTCTTAACCCTTAAAATACCAAGGGTGGTCAAAACGGCCACGCATTTGCTTAAATTTCAACATAAATGGGCAATTCCACGCGAAATAGGACATGGAGTGGAAAAATTATTAATGCATTTCTTATAGTGCTGTTTTGTAGGCATCAAAATGACCTGAATTTTTCATTTCTAGGGTTGATTATTGTGTATTTTGATCAGAAACCATAATATTTTTACATTTTATGATTTTCGACAATTTCAGAAAAAACGCACAATTTCCTTAAAAGATATGTCATTCGAAATGTATCAAACATTCGTTTTATTGAGTTATTGCGTTTAAGATTGTATTTACACTAGTCAAACACTCTTGCAGTGACCTTGCGCCCACTTGCGCATAATTGCAGCTGTGCGTGCGATCGCAAGAATCACTTTGCGCAAGTGCGTTCGCAATTAAGTGCACTGCAATATGCAATTGCACATATTTGCTCCATACTTGCGATGTAAGACACATCCAAAAATCTAGAAGCCAATAATTGCAGCAGCTAGTCTTAATTAATTATCGCAATTAATCTTAGTATATTTGCTTTTCATTTCATGAAACAGTAGCTGCAAAAATATTCTTCGTTTATAAATTGAAGGCTTTTGTCTATGAAATTCTTAATTAAATATCGAATTAATTTTTTTAATACTTAAATAATGCTCCTCCGATTTGGAATATTTGAATCTATTTGTTTCATTTTGCTCGCGTATCTTGACTTCAGGATCAGAATCTAATTTCACTTCACTTTTACCCCTGTATTTAATTGTTTATTGCATAAATTTTTTATGTACTCATTATTTAAGCAAGTAGCATTAAATATTATTAGCATGCATCTATAGAATCAACACAAAGATAAAGTAACATGCTCATGAATGTTTGATTGTAATGCTACTTCTGAAGCGAACATCTGACAAAGAATATATTTCTGTTGTTCACGTACTTGCGCTGAATGGTAATTGCGTACTTGCACATAATTGCACCCCACATAAGCAAAAATTCCGGTGCGCAAGTGACGTGCAATTTACTTCATGGTAATTGCGATTCTCATATCGTAATTATAAAGTCACGTGATGCAAGTATGCTGCAATTATCTGCAATTGTAGTTATAGCTAGTGTATAGGCCTATGCATCACTCCTTGGTTTGGTAAGTAGTCGATTTCATACTGTTAATGATAATTTGACAGAGTGCCTGCAACTACAGTTTAGTTGTAGTTTTGTCTATAGTGCAGGGATCGAAATTTTCCGGCATTGCGAATTTATCAAATTTTTGCATATCCTTAAGCCTCGGATTTCCGTTATTTTGGTGAGCATACCTACATCCGCCAAATTAATTGGTCAAATTTTAGATCTTGTATTTACGACGTCTTGTACTATGGTTGATGATGTTTGTGTGCTCGAAAATTTTGGTTCCTCTGATCACGCGATTCTTAATTTTACTATCAATGTGTCATTATTAAAGAAAAATATTTTCCAACCTATTGTACCGGTTTATCATAAAGCTAAATGGAAATTGTTTGTGAAAAATATTGTTGAATATGATTGGTACCAAGACATGTATAACGATAACAGTAACGATGTGAATTCCTTATGGAATTATTTTTCTACGTCTTTGTCATCAATTATGAAAAGTGTTGTTCCATTTAAACCGAAAACTCCTTGGAAGCCTGAACATTCAAGTCGTGTTAGAAGTGCTATTCGTTATAAGAGGAGATGTTATGCAATTATGAAAAAATTGTCTACCAAATTAAACATACTTCAATATTTTTTCTCTGAAGAAAAACTTAATGAAGCCACAAAGCAATCCATCTTGGACTATGAACGCAAGCTTTCACTTCATAACCGCAAAAATCCTAAAATGTTTTGGAAATATGTCAACCACAAATTAAGACTGAATCAATCTCCGTCAGGCTTTACTGATCAAAGTGATAACAACTTATATAGTGATATTCAGATTTCAAATGGTTTTAACAATTACTTTTCATCGTCGTTTGTTGAGAGTGGTAATTTGGATTTGGCCGATACTTCAGTGACTCCATCATTCCCGGACTACATCTATAATATCTATTTCGATTCAGACTCTATCATGAAGGTAATCGCATCTTTACCCAATAGCATGACTACTGATATTGACGGCTTTTCATATTTTTTGATCAAAAAAGGCCTACGGCCTCTTGCGGAGAAGTTGTCCATTTTATTCCACCATATCATCTTGTTTGGCGCGATACCTAATGGATGGTCAACTGTCATTGTTACACCTTTATTTAAGTCTGGTAATAAATGCTCAATCCGCAATTATCGACCAATTACCATCTCGAGTTGTTTCTGTCGGTTAATGGAGCGAATTATACGTCAACAACTATACGATTTCTGGAATAATCTTGGTCTATTTAAGCCGACACAACATGGTTTCTTGTCCAAACGTTCCACTGAAACGGCAAGCCTGACATTTTTTGATTACATAACGAAAAACCTTGATAGAAGCTGTCTAGCTGATGTGATTTTTCTAGATTTCAACAAGGCGTTTGATTGTATACCTCATGAAAGGATTTTATGTAAACTTAAGAATGCTGGTATTGATGGTCATCTTTTTCGTTTTCTTAAGAGTTGGCTTACAACTCGTGTACAGCGTGTTTCTTATAATGGTGTTCTTTCTGATGCAATTACTGTGACGAGCGGTCTTTTACAGGGCTCTGTACTCGGCCCATTACTTTTCTGTCTTTTTGTCAACGATCTCGATGATGAAATTCATAATAGTGCATTAATCAAGTTCGCGGATGTTATAAAGCTATACATTGCCTGGCCAAAAACATCTGATCATCTATTATTTACTGATTCATTACAACGTGATCTCTCTGGTCTACTGAATTGGTGTACAGATAATGGACTATCCACAAATGTATCTAAATCTGGAGTTATGCATCTCGGTAAATCAAATCCAAGAGTTGAATACCATATCCTATTTGACAAACTTCCTACTGTCTCAATTTACAAAGATTTGGGCCTTACCTTCTCTAATACCATGGAATTCAGTGCTCATGTGAACATCATTGTTAATAAGGCACGAAGAATGCTCGGACTTATCAATCGCTCGTTTAATCATATAGATTACCGTGTCATTTTGAAGCTTTACTTGACGTATGTTCGACCTATCCTTGAGTTTGGTTGTCTTGTATGGAATCCATATCGGAAAAAGTACATTGATGAAATCGAAAGTGTACAGAGAAGAATGTCAAGATCGATTCGATATATGAAAGATTTAGCATACCGTGACAGACTAAACAATCTCGGCCTTTTGTCTCTGAACGCTCGTCGTTTAAGATACCAATTGATATTTCTTTTTAAGATTATTCATGGACATGTTGATGTTAACTTTGATGACTTTTTCACATATTCTGAAAGTAGTCATTTCTTACGTGGTCACACATCCAAGATTCGAACTGAATTGTCATTTCATGATTATCGCACAAAATTTTTTTCCTGTAATGTTATTCCGTATTGGAACTTACTCTCTGAAGAAGAGAAATCTGTGAGTACGTTGACTCAGTTTAAGAAATGTATCACTTGCATGTTTACACGCCATGACATTTGGTAGTACCCTTTTTATTTCTAACATGATAAACATTTGTCGACTGCCCTTTGTGGCTATGTATTTGTTCATCCAAATACAATTATTATTATTATTATTATTATTATAAATAGCCTCCCGGGTCGCTATAACGTTATAAGAATGTCACGCTCTTTGATGAAACTTGTTATAAACTTTTAAAATCCTAATAGGAAAACTTTGAAGTTCGTACAAGTTAAATGAAAAGTCGAAACGCCAATCGGAATTGAATCATTGGCTAGCATTTTTTTCATTTACAAAAGAAATGACGTTTTCATCACATTCTCCAGTAAACCTTACTACTAAAAATTCTTATTTAATTTTACGAATCAGCTTTAAAGTAATTCGACGATAACTTTAATGATATAATGTTCACTTGACTTCAAAGTTGCATACATACTTATCTTCATAAAGTTTAGTTCTCGTCTTAATTTTCCTATAGTTTTGAAGCAACTTCAAAGTAACATTAAAATAGTTAGTACGTTTAAAGAACTTTAAAGCACTTTGAATTATTATCAAGTTTTGACAACCCGGGCTATGCCTAATTTTCCTGAGCAGTTGATCGCTGGGTAAAAAATTCAGCATCTAAAATAGGCAAGGCCGTCTTATATCATTTTTTATTCATGTCACGTTAAATGGACCGCCCACAAAATGAAGAAAAGTGTGTATATGCCCATGCAAAAATTGAGTAAAGCTAGCAGCCTATTCATTTTAGCGTATTCAAAACAATGCGGCAAGATTAATTATTCGTATTCCGAAATACGATCATCGTGTCATCTGTCTGATTTACACTGGCTTCGCATCAGACAACGGATGTTTTAAAATTTGTGTCACGGTGTACAAGATTTGTCAGGGCTCTTGTCCAAAGTAACACTTGTCTGTCCTTTGTCAGACCTCGTATCCGTGTATGTTCCCAGGTGATCGTTGCATTCAATTGACCGAATTCTGGAATCTCGTAATCATCGGACTCGCTTTGGAGGAAAATCATTTTCCTATGTCGCCCCCGTGTTGTGGAAACGTGAGGAACTCTGCATCCTTACACTCCTTTAAAAGATATTTTATTTCCTGCAATCACTGACGTGTTTATGTTTTATGTTTACATGTACCCGAGTATATCATCGCTGTCAGTTTAACAAATACTTACCACGTGCTTGGCATAAAAGTCCTAAACATTTAAGAAATATTTAAGAAATATTTATCAAACCTAGTACATTTCCTAAACTTTTACTAAATATTTAGCAAACTTTCCAAACTTCCACAAAATATTTGGAAAATTTTCTGAACTTTTACGAAATGTTTAGTACATATTTTGTAAATTTTCCAAACTTTTACAGAACATTCAGCAAATTATTTTTAACTTTTATAATATGTTTTGTAAATAATAAGCAAATTTTATCCTACTTCATAGGCGATTACGAAACATTTGCAAATTTGAATTCATGAAAAATATCTTCTTGTATGAAATGTTTTATATTTATCAAATAAAAAACCAAAACAATTATAATTCGGCAAAAAGATAGCTAGTAAAACGCTCTGCTCGAATTATTCATGCTCAAAATCGTTCAAAATCCGTACGGCATATAAAACTGCATGACTGGAATAAAATGACTGATTTTACTAAAATTATGCTTTGTACGATAACATTCATAGAGATTACAAAAACTGAGCCCTGCTCCCCAAAGTAAACAGCAGAAGGAATGGATATCCTTCAAAAATACAATTTTTCATACGTATTTGGAAAATGAACAAAGTTTTACAACCATGTAGGATGACGTTTATATAGTAGCACACATCGAACGATCCGATACAAGTAATTTTTATGAATATCACTTTTATCAACATAAAGGAAATTTCTCTATCCGGATTTGATCATTCTTCATTTGAAAATCCTTCCAACCAGAAAGCATGCCCACAGTCCGAATACGTATTTCACGTCATCTGAAACACTGTCATTTCGAGTCAAACACCGTCGCGCCGTTATCAGTTACATTTTTAGGAATAGAGGTGATATCGCGAAAAATTTACAGTTCAACGGAGAAACAGTCACTACCAAATGAAGTTTGAAGCGATGATATGAGGTCACTGAAAAAAACATCTTCGCGGTTGGACCACTACTCGGTTGTCCGAATCTGATGATCGCTGGAACGTTGCGAGCATGAGAGATTTATGGATAAAGAATAATTCCAGTACCGTAGTTTTCGGGGTTAATTAGCTTACAAGACAAGACGGAAAAGCAGCCGAATGTAGGTCAGGTATTGAGTCATCTATGCACAGATAAGACGAGTCTGCACAGCCTCAGCAAAAAAGAAGCACCTGTAAAAAAGAAGACAAATCTTGTGCTGATGTGCAGAGCAGAATTATCATACTTAACGTATCTTAATTAGTATTCTATGGGTAAGCCTACTCAAAGTTAAGAAGAGAAATCATTTATAGTAATTTTAGGTGTCACTGCTTTTGGATCATTTCATCTCTGACAATGTGGGAAGCGATATTCTTAGGAATTTTGATAGCAAATGAAGATATTCAAGAGTTGTTGAATTGTGATCATTAATAATTTATCAATTATTTTTTTTAATCAATACTTTTAGTATTTATCAATAATTTTATTTTGATATTCAAGTACCGGTAACTGTTTTTACAAAAAATGCAATCTGCAAATAAAAACAGAGCCTTACCGAGATGTAGCCTATTGCCGACTGCTTGTCAACCGTTCATGTGATGAAGATATTCAGGAATGCTTGAATTTTTAATATTTAATACCGCACATGTAATTTTATTTTTATATTTAAACAATTTGTTTAAAATCACAATCTGCAAACATATACACACGTAATGTCATCTTGTCTACCGCTTATATGACAGCATCTCTACAGGTAATTCATGGTGGGCCTACAACTAACATGTGACCATAATAGCTAGGCCTACGATGATATTGAAAAGTGCGAAACACAATTTGTAATAAGTAAACACAAATTGAATAAAAGAGTAGCAATGAGTTTGTACTCTGATTGTTTTACATTTATCGTAAAGCATGAAAAATTATTGATTTTGCAAAACTAAACCTATTGTTGGACTGAAACGCATAACTGATCTTTATTACAGTGTGCTTGTAGCTTACAACGTGCAGTCCGTCGTGTAGCATCTATGTCTTTTGTGTGCTTGATCATTTTTCTTAAACGACTCGAAATGTCAAATTGATACCATTTTCTAAAATGTGGCAATTCTGAAAAAATTAATTGAATATCATAGGCGGTAGCTACAGGTTTTCAATTCAACATATATAAAATGGAAATAGTGACATATTTAAACAAGCTTCCCTGATGGATCCATCTTTCAGAAAAAAGATTAAATTGCATAACTTAAGCAGATATCGAATAGCTCAATAGTTTGTCCGCATTGATAAAAACATTCTCCATCTAAAATTTTTGCAGTCCTGAAATAGAACTTTATGACTTATAGCATGTTTAACCTTTTCACTACGGCTGGCATACCAGGTATGCCATGCAAATCATTCCGCCAGCAGCGGTAAGGTTTTCCCCATCACGCGCGCATTTTACGATTGTCTATTGAACTGACAACGATGTCATTGCTCTATAATACGGTTAATTTTGCCTGTCGAGGTATGTTTTGTTGTAAATAACTAAACATGAGGTTAAGTTAGTGAATGAAACTGCAATTTATGAAAATCTTCTAAAAATATTAAAACAAACTCGATCTTACATAATCATCAACAAACTAAACTCTTATTCATTGTTGGTAGCAGTTAATAACAATCACAAGCTAATCGAGTGAAAAAGTTGGAAGCACTTTCCAGTTGAGCACAGTCCAGGTTTTCCCGCACAGGCAGTGCATTGGAACCGTGACATCTTTCGAAGACCATTTTTAAAACAGATTCTGCATCTCCTCTGGGGCTTTGAGATCAAATCAGTAGCTGGAATCTTTTCCAAACAATGCTCCTGGCTATTTGCAAGCGACATTCGCGCTCCAGAGTTGCTTGCTTGTTGAGATTCTCCGCTAGTTTCAATCAGTCGACGACGGTTAGGTTTTCATTTGCGAGCAGAGCCAGTTTCAAGTACGAGATATTCGATGACTTTGTCTGTGTAGCGTAGAAAAGTGAGTGAGCCACCGTACCTTTGATAAAGCACAAAAGAATTTCTGACCAATATATGAATTAGGTAAATAGCGTATTTAGTAAACCACTTGTATGTTTTTCGTGCGGGGGAATATGGTTCCAGGCATCTGTCTGCGAGATCTACCCCGCCCATGTTTTTATTGTAGAGCAAAACTGAGTTGGGTTTGCTGACAGCAGTTGAAACTCTATCCTTTGAGCGGGACACAACTTCCGTGGTACCAGCGTGGGAAAAAGAATCTATCTTGTAGATCAGTTTTTTCCGCTTGCTTTTTTGTCATCATATCGACTGATTAGTACGTCACCCTTGCGCATAAAAGACATTGCTGCGCTTGAAAATTGCGATTGCGTAATTGAGGCGGTGGGCCTCTGTTGCTGCGGATGGTTCCAGTAAGTAACGTATCATATATTCCAAGAGATATTCGGCGAGAGCACATGAAGAAAACCAATTGTCGAGGAAAATGTGATATCCCAAATCAAAGAGCGGACGAGAAAGTTGAACAACAACTTGTTCGGACTTCTTCAATGAGCAGTTTATTTCATCATCCCAAGTGTTTTTTCCAGAATACAGAAGAAAATTCCAAACGTATCCAGCACTCGCCTCAGACAAGACAAAAGTTTTCAAACCGTAGCGGGCGCGCTTCTTTGGCACATATTGCCGAAAGTGCAATCTACCTTTGAATAAAAGCACAGTCTCATCAACAGAAATTTCACGTTCAGACAAGTAGTTATTCATACAAATATCACGAACCATATCACAAAAAGGCAGAATTTTGTCTTCACTCTTTGAATCAGTAGAAAGCGAGTTGTAGGATGCAAAGCGAACAAATTTAGTTATTGAGAAAAATCGGTCTCGTGGCAAGCACTCCATTCGTTCAAAGAAAGGACTGAAGTATTTTTCGTCTTTGCTCCAGTAAAGGTGAAGTTCTGGCTTCTTGTTAAGTCCCATGAGTAGAGATAATCCGAAATATTTCCGCATTTCATCTTCCGTCACGCTGTCCCATTCCTTTGCGAGTTCATTATCGCTGCGATATATCTCATGCCTCTCATTTGTCCATTTCGCTATTGTGGAAAACAATTTAGATGACAGGAACAAATCAACGAAAAATGAAATATCTTCAACATTTTCAGGAACATCAAGTAAAGGGTTTATGCCAGGTGTGCCTAAGAATTCAGGCATATCAGTCAAACGAGAGTCTCTATCTGGCTCAACAAAATGCCAATCACCAGGATTTTGGATTTCAGCCTCATCCTCACTAGAACTGTCTTCGTCACCCTTCATCAGAATATGTCGGCTCTTCATCTGAATTGATGGGACTGTGCGCCGGGTGATGGAATAAATTGTTAATTGCGATAGACTTGGCAGCTCTTGAAGATCGCGACATGATCCTTGGTTGTACTAAATGCAGAAATGAATGCGTGTTCTCCCGCCTAATTGACCTGCAACGTTGTGAGTGCAAATTATCCAATCAAAAGCGACTTATTCACGGCCGATTCTGACGAACTTGCTATTGTTCGAAAGCGCATTCTACGGTGGATGTGTTTCCCTAAGTCAATATCTAGAGATATGTGCACAAATGACGATAAAACACTGATTCTCATCTAAAAACATGAATCTGGCATACCAGGTATGCCAGATTTCCTTACCGTATTTTAGAGGGATGATTTGTCATGGCATACCTGGTATGCCAGATTCGCTTACCGTATTTTGATTGATGCTTATCCATGGCATACCTGGTATGCCTGCCGTATTTTGAGGGAATGACTGCTAAAAGCTTACCGTAGTGAAAAGGTTAACCTTTTCACTACGGCTGGCATACCAGGTATGCCATGCAAATCATTCCGCCAGCAGCGGTAAGGTTTTCCCCATCACGCGCGCATTTTACGATTGTCTATTGAACTGACAACGATGTCATTGCTCTATAATACGGTTAATTTTGCCTGTCGAGGTATGTTTTGTTGTAAATAACTAAACATGAGGTTAAGTTAGTGAATGAAACTGCAATTTATGAAAATCTTCTAAAAATATTAAAACAAACTCGATCTTACATAATCATCAACAAACTAAACTCTTATTCATTGTTGGTAGCAGTTAATAACAATCACAAGCTAATCGAGTGAAAAAGTTGGAAGCACTTTCCAGTTGAGCACAGTCCAGGTTTTCCCGCACAGGCAGTGCATTGGAACCGTGACATCTTTCGAAGACCATTTTTAAAACAGATTCTGCATCTCCTCTGGGGCTTTGAGATCAAATCAGTAGCTGGAATCTTTTCCAAACAATGCTCCTGGCTATTTGCAAGCGACATTCGCGCTCCAGAGTTGCTTGCTTGTTGAGATTCTCCGCTAGTTTCAATCAGTCGACGACGGTTAGGTTTTCATTTGCGAGCAGAGCCAGTTTCAAGTACGAGATATTCGATGACTTTGTCTGTGTAGCGTAGAAAAGTGAGTGAGCCACCGTACCTTTGATAAAGCACAAAAGAATTTCTGACCAATATATGAATTAGGTAAATAGCGTATTTAGTAAACCACTTGTATGTTTTTCGTGCGGGGGAATATGGTTCCAGGCATCTGTCTGCGAGATCTACCCCGCCCATGTTTTTATTGTAGAGCAAAACTGAGTTGGGTTTGCTGACAGCAGTTGAAACTCTATCCTTTGAGCGGGACACAACTTCCGTGGTACCAGCGTGGGAAAAAGAATCTATCTTGTAGATCAGTTTTTTCCGCTTGCTTTTTTGTCATCATATCGACTGATTAGTACGTCACCCTTGCGCATAAAAGACATTGCTGCGCTTGAAAATTGCGATTGCGTAATTGAGGCGGTGGGCCTCTGTTGCTGCGGATGGTTCCAGTAAGTAACGTATCATATATTCCAAGAGATATTCGGCGAGAGCACATGAAGAAAACCAATTGTCGAGGAAAATGTGATATCCCAAATCAAAGAGCGGACGAGAAAGTTGAACAACAACTTGTTCGGACTTCTTCAATGAGCAGTTTATTTCATCATCCCAAGTGTTTTTTCCAGAATACAGAAGAAAATTCCAAACGTATCCAGCACTCGCCTCAGACAAGACAAAAGTTTTCAAACCGTAGCGGGCGCGCTTCTTTGGCACATATTGCCGAAAGTGCAATCTACCTTTGAATAAAAGCACAGTCTCATCAACAGAAATTTCACGTTCAGACAAGTAGTTATTCATACAAATATCACGAACCATATCACAAAAAGGCAGAATTTTGTCTTCACTCTTTGAATCAGTAGAAAGCGAGTTGTAGGATGCAAAGCGAACAAATTTAGTTATTGAGAAAAATCGGTCTCGTGGCAAGCACTCCATTCGTTCAAAGAAAGGACTGAAGTATTTTTCGTCTTTGCTCCAGTAAAGGTGAAGTTCTGGCTTCTTGTTAAGTCCCATGAGTAGAGATAATCCGAAATATTTCCGCATTTCATCTTCCGTCACGCTGTCCCATTCCTTTGCGAGTTCATTATCGCTGCGATATATCTCATGCCTCTCATTTGTCCATTTCGCTATTGTGGAAAACAATTTAGATGACAGGAACAAATCAACGAAAAATGAAATATCTTCAACATTTTCAGGAACATCAAGTAAAGGGTTTATGCCAGGTGTGCCTAAGAATTCAGGCATATCAGTCAAACGAGAGTCTCTATCTGGCTCAACAAAATGCCAATCACCAGGATTTTGGATTTCAGCCTCATCCTCACTAGAACTGTCTTCGTCACCCTTCATCAGAATATGTCGGCTCTTCATCTGAATTGATGGGACTGTGCGCCGGGTGATGGAATAAATTGTTAATTGCGATAGACTTGGCAGCTCTTGAAGATCGCGACATGATCCTTGGTTGTACTAAATGCAGAAATGAATGCGTGTTCTCCCGCCTAATTGACCTGCAACGTTGTGAGTGCAAATTATCCAATCAAAAGCGACTTATTCACGGCCGATTCTGACGAACTTGCTATTGTTCGAAAGCGCATTCTACGGTGGATGTGTTTCCCTAAGTCAATATCTAGAGATATGTGCACAAATGACGATAAAACACTGATTCTCATCTAAAAACATGAATCTGGCATACCAGGTATGCCAGATTTCCTTACCGTATTTTAGAGGGATGATTTGTCATGGCATACCTGGTATGCCAGATTCGCTTACCGTATTTTGATTGATGCTTATCCATGGCATACCTGGTATGCCTGCCGTATTTTGAGGGAATGACTGCTAAAAGCTTACCGTAGTGAAAAGGTTAACTGTTTCAAATTTTTTTTCAATTACTTGTCATCCAAACATTGATACTGTTGCACAAGTATGCTACATATCTAAATATTGAAGTGCTAGATTAAAATGGTTTTAATGCGCTAATTAAGTTCTTTCGTGCTAATAGTTTCTAAAGTTTTTAGCATGCAACTTGTCTCAACACAACCAGATGCTTGTGCTATTTTCAATGTAAGCAATCAGAAATTACGAATTTGAAAAAAAAATATTACCATTTCAACATATTCCAATTTGATTATGATTCTTTTGACGACATAATCAACTTTTGATCGATTTTTCAGCGAGAAACGTCGTCGTGAAAATTGATATACATGCATATTCTCATATTAAATTCAAAGTGAATAAGCCTTGGGCATGTGACATCATTTGTGTGATGGAAAACCCAAGTAAAACGATGTGTTTCTTGATATATATAAACAAATTTTATATATACACTGTGTATAAATAATATATATAAATATTTATAAAAATTATATAAAGCTTTTTTTATATATAACTAAATATTATAACTATCAAGGAACACATTGCTTTACTTGGGTTTTCGATTACACAAATGAATTCAAAGTATTGGTAGGACTCCTAAAATGTGATAATTCTGCTAAGAGGAACTAAGAGGAATTGAGATATTTTGTTATCAGTAAATTAGCTTAGTTATGACGCTAGTAGCTCTTTAGTATTTGTAAAATTAAGAGCAGATATAGCAGTAGTCAATAATAGAAATGTTTCTACGTGTTCATGGTCAATAAACCCAAATCCATGACCAAATCTCTCCTTTGATTTTGTTTTCGGGATTTCCAAATATACATGTACCTAGACTTGCAGTTAAATGCTGTAAGTTGACAAAATAAATTTAGAAACATTTAGAAGCTTACCCTTTTTCTGTAGTTTGATCCAAGAGTTGCATTTTTAATTCTGATGCAAAAATCAAAGGAACTTGAGGGCTTCATTGAGTGGAAGAACTCACTGACTACATGCGAGTATTCATTTTCGAATTGTGCTCCATGTTGTGCATGATAACTAAGCAAGATGATGAAAAAACGTAGACGATCACAAAACCGACGATGAATAAATAAAGGTGTGTAAGTGGAAATATCCTCTTGATGCGCTGATTTTTGTAATATTAAGCAGTCAACGTAAAGACGGGTTCGATAGAATACGAGAACGAAGAGTGCCAGCTACCTTATTAGCTATTATCTGTCTATTCTATTTACAGCTATTATCTGTCCCACGTGATGGGCGGATAATAATTATTAAACAAGGACGCTGAGTCACAGGTATCAACAGTTCGCAGCGAGAGAATATTATCGACCGTTGCTCCTCAGTCATGGCTCGCGATTCGCGAATGCGGCCACGACCAGGCTGCCAACAATGTGACCGAACTTCCTCAGCTGCGTGCGCGTGGCGAATTTCCTTAATATAGTGACGGAAAGTTATAGAAGCGAGTAGTAATAAAACGGCGAACACCCGACCGGCGCGCCCCCCTCTGGAACGACAGAGGTTGTGGTCGGCCGCCGTGGTGCTTCGAGTCTGACTCCCTCCCCTCTGGAACGACAGAGGTCTGTCGTGGTCTGCCGGCCAGGTAGGTCCAAAAGGTTCGCTGACGTCCCCCCTCGATAAAACGACAGAGTGTCGTGGTGGACTTGGGCGACCGCCAGGTTTTGACTTGAGGCTATAGTGTGTTATGATTTTCGTGAAATCTGATGAATGTTGGGTTGAAAATGGGATGTTTCGAGTGGAAGCAGTGTTCAGATGGGAAAACGGAGGTCAGATTCGGATTCAGCGTGAAATTCTACATCTGTATGGTGACTTTGAAAGCAATCGGAGAGAAAAATTTTCGCTGACGTCCCCCCTCCCATCGGCACCGATCTTCCAACTTTGCTTCTAGTGGATGGATTTTATCGTGCAATAGCTCGTTTGAAAGCTAAGAGTGAGACAAATTCACTGAAAGACACGGCTTGTTCATATCTGTCTTCGTTTAGATGTGAGACGCCATTTAAGATTTTGGGAGATTGGCGAAAAACGACAGAGTTAGAATTTTGGACGTTTTGGGCTGTAGCTTCAAAACGAAGCATCGGAGAGCAAAACGGATTTCAGATTTGGAATCAGCGTCAAATTCTCTATCAACATGGTGAGTTTCAAGTCAATCGGAGAGAAAAAATTTTCAACATTACTCGAAAAAACGACAGAGTTAGAATTTTGGACGTTTTGGGCTGTAGAGCTAAAACGAAGCATCGGATGGGAAAACGGAGGCCAGATTCGGATTGAGCGTCGAATTCTACATGGAAATTGTGTATTTCCAGCTCAATCGGGGCACTAGAACCGGAGATAGACGGATTTAAAGATTTGGATGATGGGTATTACGTCATCAGCTGATCGCCACACACTATATAAGCTGGGAACCGACAGAGACTTGTCATTAAGACGAGATATTGCCAAAGGTAGGTCGTCTCTCTGAGCTCCGATGATAGTACAGTAAAATTAGACCAAATAAAGGCGTAACCCGGACAAAATTAGGAGAAAGCTGAAACTTGGTGTACTTAAACTTCATGCTGTGTTAATGAACGTGTCCAAAGTCCCAAGAGATGCGTTGTGTGCTTTTTTAGTAATGTTGTCCTAAAGATGCCAACTTTCATTGTGCTGTCCACAGTTTTCTCTCTCTAAATCAAGTTATTTTTATCACATGATTGGTGAATCATCCTATACGTAACAGCCATTGTAGCGATGTCGCTTGACGTTCAACGGGAAAGGCTCTATCAGCTCTCTTCTCATTGGTTCCTCTGATGGAATGACGTGAATGCAATGTCCAATGCGAAGCTGCTAATTGAGCGCGGGAATTTGATCTGCTACAGATTTCGGCTTTCGATCATCTGTTTCACGTGCATTTGATCTGGAATCATTATTATAAATCATATAGGGCATGTAAATTGTAAATCAATGACATTAGCAATACATGACATGTATATTTTGTGGAGATTCTCTAGATTTATTGGATACTGTAACTGTTAGAAGAGACATTGCGAATATTATTGAACTAAGTAATAGCAAATGTGATGGAATAGGCGAGGCTCTTAAAAACGTTAGTGAAATCACGGTTCATATTGAATGCAGGAGAAAGTACACACGCCATGTTGATAGAGAGAGAAGTAGAAGTCCAACAACTGCGCCATCTAAAACGGGTAGACCCGCTACTGTTCCACGATTAAGATCGATCAGCAAGCGGTGTTTAATTTTCAAACATATTGTCTATTTTGCGGTGAACTTGCAGTAGCTGACAATTCAAAGCATGCCGTTCATAGAAGAAGAAAAGTGCATCTGGCACGCACCTTGAGTATAAGAGACACAATCTTAAAAAGAGCACGTGATCGCCATGATGAATGGGGCAATGATATTCTTCAAAGAATTTGCCATGTTATTGATTTAGTGGCCTCAGACGGTCGTTACCACCACGACTGCTACGTTCAGTTCACAAAAGAGAAAGCCAAATGTGAGCCAGGTAGGCCTGAGAATAGCGCATCTGCAGATAGCTTTCATAAGTTATGTGAATATATTGACGAACATGATGACTGTCAATTTACTATCCATGAGTTGCGTAGCATTATGGCAAGCTTTGCTGATGCAAATGAATTCGTTCATTCCGAGAGACATCTAAAGAGGAAGCTTCTTGAAGTCTACACTGTAAACCAGCACCTCCTAAAATCGAAGAAACCTGCATCCTAAAGCACGACACACTAGAATTTTGGGAGGTTGCGTGAAATAGAATCTTGACATACTAAAGAGAACAATAGCCCTAGTGCGCTAACCTCCTAAAACGCTTTGCTTTAGGATTTTTTCATTAGTTACGAATAGTGTCTTGCTTTAGTGTGTGATTTAGGAGGTGCTGGTTTAGAGTGTATGGTCCACGTATTACTATAACTGCGATCCCCGGCAAAGTAAACGTTCTCATGTTGAAAGACACAGCGCATAAAATTCTTTCAGACAAATGGTACACTGACAGAGATTTAGACGAACAAAAAGAGCGCGAAAGAATTGTGAAAGCTGCAGCAGCGATAATTCGTGAGGATATTCGCCAAATGTATTTAGACTGCTCAAAATACCCAAATGCGGATGAGATAAACGCAGATGATAGTCATCTGATTCCCAACTCATTGCGAATATTTACCGACAATGTTTTGATCAGCAAATCTATCAGTAATTCATCAAATGTCATTCGTAGGCGTAAGACAATTAACCATGCGGTGATGTTCGCTTGCCCACCTAGATCATTCACATTACCATACAAATTGGTTTATCTGTTTTCCTACACAGAACCTATGGGTCTAGGCTTCTCATTGACATCTTGTCGGGTATGGGATTCTGCAGCTCATACTCAGAAACCATGAAATATCAAGACTCAGCCATGGTCAACTCAATTCCAAAAATAAGTGAAAATGGCTCTTTTCAATTTGTATTCGATAATGCTGATGTCAATACACGAACATTAGATGGAATGGGAACATTTCATGCATTGGGAGGTATTCGATGCGTGACTCCTTCAGCTGCCGTAAGTGTAGGCACTGATATTCCACGAATTACCAAAGAGACAAAGACCAAGTCTAAGAATGAAATACCAATTCACCATTACAGGAAACCGAAAGTTTCAGGTCTCTCAACTATCTTTGTCGAGGATCTAAATGTCCACGCAGCCACTGAATACGCTATAAAGAAATCCCAGGCGTTCAAGTTTGACATGTTATGGATCCACAATATAATACCTAAAGCTGATACCGGAAGCTCAGGAGTTGGTTGGAATGGCTATATGCAAATTGCAGTTGACGACGGCACGATTTGTAGTACCAGTCGAGTGATGGCAGTTCCATTCATTGACTTGGAACCAGGAAACTTGACTACCCTTTTCTCGGCTCTCAGATTCGCGGCAGAAGAATGTACAGCTAAAAAGCAATGCTGCATTGTCACATTCGATCAACCTCTTTACTTGAAAACCGTTGAAATCACTGCGTCCGCTGACAAAAAATGATATCTTATCCTCTGTCATAGTTAGTTTAGGAGGCTTCCATCTGCTTTTATCTTACTTAGGAACGATAGGATATATCATGGAGGGAAGTGGCATTGAAGAAATGTGGCAAACAGTTTATGCAAAGAACAGCATACGAGTATATCAAATGATGTCTGGTCATGCTTACGAACGATCAATTCGGGCTCATTTACATGCGTATCAGTCATTGGTTATACTGATCACATCAAATTTCTGTGAGTTTCGAACGGACTTTCTTGAAGGATTACATAATTTATCAGAGAACGCTCTGTTAAGTAAGATAGCAGGTAAAGAAGCATGCTCATCCCATGATCTGACATTTTTGACTTATCAGAATTATCAGACAATCAACTAAGTCCAATTCTGACTCTGTCACTTCCAGCCCCTGAAAAGGTGCTCAAGATCATCTCTTGCAAATGCAAGACATTATGCGGAAAAGCATGCAGTTGTCGAAAACTGGGTTTGCCGTGCTCAGTTATGTGTGGTCACTGCCTGGGCAACCTCTGCCTTAATGCACCACACATCGAAGTTTCAAGGGAAACGACATCAGAAGCTCAGGACACTGTGGATGATGAGTGAATTATGAATTTTCGATTATGATGACATTGAAAGCAATCCTTAATAACGATAATGGACTTGATTTCCCCAATAAAGGATTTCTATTGTAAAATATTGACTTGTTCTTCTTTTTTAATGCATGTACATTTCATTGAGATCATATTTTATGAGTTTGAAAAATATAAGTAGTATGATGCGTATTATTTTACTTATTTTTATTTTTCTCGAAAAGCACACAGTATATTTCTTGGGACTTTTAACCTAAAGTTGAACACGTAAACCACTATCGATATGCAAAAATCCAGCTTTCTCCTAATTTTGCCGGGGTAAAAATTTAATTTTCCTGCACTATGATAGCTCAGGCGTCAGACTTAGAGGTTAGCCAGGAGATGGCCTTCGTCTCCAGGCCATAAAAGACTCCAAAACTTTAAAGGCTTGTAACTTTGCTTCTACAAGTCCGTTTGACTTGATTCAAAAAAGGTTCGGTCGCTATTGACCTGCCCTAAGTGACAGACTACTTATAAAATTTCATAAGTAGTGCTTAAAAAATGTTGAAAAACTTAAATTCACTAGTTTTGGAGGTTTTCTGGGGTTTTCGACCCTGCTGAAGTCAATGAAAGCATTTTTAATGATGTCCGAGCCAGTCGTCTCATGGTATAATCGGCTTTTCACTGAAAGCGAGCAAGACACGGAGAGTTTTGCTGTAATATTCCACTGACAGGGTGTTCCTTCGGGACGGCGGACGATGCCGTAGTGATAAGTGTGGCAAGGGAGTGTGTCATATTTTAGACCGTAACCGCTGGGACAACTCATGTCTCATGTTGGGCATTTGACACAGTTCTCAACGTAGCACTTTGAACGCCAATCGGTTGAGTCTTAGCTATCTTGTCATGGGTGGCCTCTAAACATCTCCATTGCAAAACGCTGGTGAATCAAGCTCTCTACGGCTTGCTATCAAGCTGATCAAAGCAATAACTTGGGATGTTTCCTCAAGGTTTTCAAGTATGCTGAGTTCAAATCTGCTATCAGATTTCAAATTTAACTAAGTCTAAGGCAGCTTTGAGGGGCTAGATCCCAGCTACTGTTCACTACCTTTGACTCGGCGTTGCTGTTACCACTTCGGGGCAGTGACAATGATGTCTTAAGCTGTAAATAGCGGGTATCGGGGAAGATCTTTCACTTCCCTAGTGATCAGTACAAGGCCTTCGAGCGGAATTGACTGCGAGCGGAATTGCAACGCAATGTCGCAATTCTGTCAAGCGCCCGCCGGTGATCACTGAACGGGATAAACTATAGAAAGAGGTGGAGAAGTTGAAGGAGGAGGCCTTCTCATACAGGGCAAAGTATGAGGACCTAAAGAACGTGGCCGGAGAGATGAAGAAGGTGAAGGAGAGCTTAAGCGAGCGGGATGGCGAGTTGGAGCAGGAGAGGCTCAAGACTCTCGAGGGGAAAGCCAGAGAAGAGGCTTTGCTAGCAGAGAGGGAAAGTAGGAAGAAGGAGATACGAAGGTTGAAGGAGGAAGTAGAGAGACTCTGTGTGCAGATGGCTAAGGTGGTCGAGACGAACCACGAGCTGCACCGTTCGGCGCAGCTGGTGGATCGCGATCGAAGGGTGCGTTCCAGCCGTCTGCACATCCCTATTAGAAAGGGGAGAGTAGCAGAAACTCCTCTCTTGTACGAGCGTGGAAGAGGGTAGAAATGCTACTCTCGGGTGAAGAAAGGGGTGGAGTGTCTACACTTCACCTTCGATCATCGTGATCCGATCTCGAATTTCCTTTATGAGGAAGCGTCCGAGAAGATCTGTAAGTAAAAATGACTAAATTAAAATGTAAGATGATAACTCACTACTTCTTTCTTTACAGACATCCAAGAGAAGCGACCACCCGCCCCGTTGCCGGAGCCGCAGTCGAAACAGCAAGCCTGAGTCCTATCACACACCCCGAGAACGCCACAAACGGGCCTTATGGGGCCACCATGGGGCAAGACATGATAGAACCTCCTCGCGGTTTGCCCTGGGCAGTCTTCAGACTGGCGAATACTATCATTAAGTTGAATCTGCTATCAGTCAACTTGAACGTTGCAAATGAAGTTCGGTGTAATACTTCCTTTCGACGGGCGTTCCTGTAAAGGGCGGCGGTGAAACCCGTAGCTATGTATACCGCAAGGGACATTCGGCAATGTTCAATCTTGTTAAACCTCTCTGCGTCATGTTTGCAAGTGATTGCCTCTGTCTCAACGTAGTATGCATTCGCGCCAGGGCGACATTTAGCCAGCTGTCGAAGGTTGCCTTATAAACTATCCATTGCATACGTTATGAGAACCATGAGTTCTACCTGTCTCTATCAATGAGATGAATTGATGATTGGAATGAAATGGGAGGACACTGACGCGCCACACGCAACATAACACACTTCTCTCTTCCGTAGTCTAACAAGCTCTTTACACATGGATCGCAGTCGATTGCTATCCCAGAATCATGTAAGCTATCTTAATTTTATTTAACACTATTTCATCTACCATTATCATCCATATGAAATGTTATAAGAATTGCAAGTTAAACTAAGTGTGCTACTATTTCCAAATGAAAAAGTATACATGGTTAAATCATCCACTGAAGCCCCATTCAAGTAAGTCAGTATGAAAGCAAAGATAATACGAAATAAAAATTTATTATGGCATGTATTTCAAAAGGTCTTCATCGTCAATATCGTTCCAGAGTCTGGCTTCACATAGATTGCAAAAACAGTTCACTTGCTTCAATCGTTCTTCTACCGCGAGCCTCACTTTGTCGATGTACTCCCACTCCGCCATAGTTCGTGGCTGGGAGTTAGGGGTGTACCATTCCCATAATTGGTGGAGGAATTTGGTGCTGGTGATCTCCATCACATCATCAGTATCGTACTGCAGATACTTCCACCTCACGCCTGTTAAGTCGTGACACTCCTTCTCACATACACTCTCCTCTTCGTCGTCCGCTGGTAATGATAACTTTCTAATATTATCGAGTCGGTATATTTTCTCCACCTTCCCCTTCGTTGGAGCGTTTGGTGCAACGAGCGCCTTTGGTGATGAGCATGGAGAAGAGAATTTTGTGTTCGGTGTTGTCGGAGGGCTTGTCATGTTGACTGTGAATAATAACTTTGAAATGTTTTCTAATTCTTTAGTATAAACAAGCAACCAATCAGAATGAACAGCCAATGAATGATGAATATGAAAGTATATATGTAAAGTGACATTCGTGTCATTTCACTCTGTCTTTGAGACGTATAAGTGAAGTGTTCTCTAGCGAATTCTATATTTGAGGCGTACAAGTGAACTGCTCTCTCGTGAATTCCAAATTTGAGTGAAGTCTCTATCTTGTTGAAGTATCAATCTTAAACTTGATTTCGTTGAAATGGTAAGTTGAAAATTTCTTCACTCATCTCCCTCAAACGTGTGGCTAATAGCATCTTCCTCAATTTCAGGCATCAAATTCATCACCAACGCCCTCCCTTCTCGAGGAAAGTTTAGAGTTGTTGAGTCAAGGTAGGTTGTAACAATACACTGAGACTTGAACAGAGATGATAGAATGATTTCTCTTTCAGGTGATACCAGTCCCATCTCGAGCGAGTCGGATAACAACAGCGACTCCATGTCAACATTGTCGCGGGAATGCAACGATCGGGAATGTGCTGACTGTGGACACATCTTCATGAGGAAGCGTTATCTCGTCTGACACATCAAGCGAGGTGTTTGTAGACCTAAGTCAGCATCAATCTCCGAAGGTGGGGATGATTCTGTTAACGATGTCTCCTTTTCTTGCGATTTATGCATTCAGTCTTTTGAGTCACATTTTGAACTATCTTCACATAGACTTCGACATACACACAGTGACGATAGTTATACTAACAGCACCTCCTCTATCCGACTCTCTGAAGTGTCGATAAATAATTTAGTGAGGAACTACCAGATGGAATCCTCAGAAACCATTACTGACTTTGAAGAATGGTTTCATCAAAATTCATCTTTGATTGGTGCGCTCTTCAACAATTTAGGCAATTTTAGAATGAAGGCGCTCATCTATCTCAAAACAAAATATGCAAAAATTGACCACCATACTGGTCAAATAGTAGAGAGGTTGGAGTTTCACATACCCTCCTCTCCTGCAACCGAAGTTGTAGACTGCGAGTCTTGGATAAAATTTCATATCCAAGGGTTAAAATTAAACATAGATAAATTTAACGAGCGTGATAGTGGTCTCGTTTTTGATGGTATTGAGACTGCCATGATTAAAATCACTTTATTAGAGAACTACTCTGGACGAGGCTCCTTTAAACTTCCGAAAAATTTAAAAAATAAAACAGCAGTCATTTCTGTAGATTGCGAATCGCACTGTTTTAAGTATGCCGTCCTCTCCATTCTCTACTATAATGATGTGCAGAATAGCCGATACTGTAAGAGTAAGTATCAACAGTGGGAGAATGAATTAAAGTTTGATGACTGCAAAAGTGAAGATATGAAAATTAAAGATATAGAAAAATTTGAAAAATTGAACAACATCAAAGTAGTTCTCCATGTTTGGGAAAAGGGATTGAAGGGTGTCCGCTACAACTCGCGTTCGAGTTGTTATGACCACGTTGTCAACCTTTTATTAGTAAGACAGGATGATAGTGAGGAATGGCACTACTGCGGTATTCCCAAAATTTCTCGCTTACATTCGCAACTTTAGGAGTAAAAATAAATTTGAAACTCATTACGAATGGTGTAAGCGAGGTAAACTACAAATGGAGCGCATGCCCAAAGATAAGGAGTTTTCATATAGAGAGAATGGCGATGAACTAAGTCCTCTTCGTGTCATCTATGCTGACATCGAATGCTATATAGATGATAACACCCATCGAGCGGCAGCCATTTCCTGCTATGAAGTATAGCATGACCATTTCCAAAATAGAAAAAATAAAATGCACGTCTGGCAAGGTGAGGATTGTATTTACCAATTCCTACAATTCCTCGAACAGGCTGTAAAATTTCAACAAAAGTATGATGGTGAACTCTATCGCAGATCATTGCATATGACAGCAGATGATCAAGCAAAATTTGATAGTTGCAACGTTTGCCTCAAATGTAGTAAAACATTTGATGATGATAAGATTAAGAAAGTGCGCGACCATGATCACATCACTGGTAAATTTAGAAACGCACTATGTTCAAAATGCAATTTTTCACTTAGGATGAAACGGCGTACATTACCCGTCATTTTCCATAATTTCAAGGGCTACGACAGCCATATGATAATAAAAGGAGGTTTAAGTCAAATGAAAGAGTGGAAGCTTGATGTAATAGCACAAACGAGAGAGAAGTTTATGGCTATGACAGCAAAAGTACCTGTCGATAAAACTAAAGAAAATAAGACGGTCTATTTTGATATAAAATTTTTAGATTCCTACGAATTTATGACTGCATCACTGGCCTCTCTCGTACAAAATCTAAAGTCTCTTCCACTAACACAAAATCTTAAGAAACAATATCCAAATCTAACCGATGAAGTCATCACACGGAAAGGAGTCTTTCCATATGCATATTTTGATGCGATTAGTAAACTCGGCGAGACTTCTCTTCCGCCCATAGATAAATTTAAAAATGATTTGACCGGCGCAGAATGTAAGACCGAAGATTATGATCATGCACAAGATGCATGGATAAAATTTGACTGCCATACATTTGGCGAATATATGATTGCCTATCTTAAGTTAGATGTATTTTTGCTGGCTGATGTATTTCAGGAGTTTCGACGAGTGGCATTAGAAGAAGATAAGTTAGGTCCCGTCCACTTTGTCAGTCTGCCAGCCATGTCATTTAAGTCTGCTTTTAAAATGACTGGTGAGACCATTCATCTCTTACAAGATCCAGAGATGTATAATTTATTTCAGCGAGGAATTCGCGGTGGTCTCACATTTGTAAATAAACATAGGTTAAAATCAAATTTAGTAGGCGATGATCAGACTCATCTTAAGTATTATGACAAAAATAATTTATATGGTAGTTCACTATCCAAACCTCCACCTCACTCTGAGTTTAGCTGGTTAGGTGATAGTAAAAATTCAGCATCTCTCCAACCCTTCTAACATAGCAATTCCAGATGAAGGTGATTGGGGATATTATTTTGAGATAGATCTAATCTATCCAAATAATATTAAACATAAAACCGTAGATTTTCCACTCGCACCCGAATCAGGTGAAGTGACCAAAGATATGTTTTCCGACTTTATGAAACAATTTCATAAAGATTTAGAATCATGCGATCAACCCGACTATAAGCCTTGCCGCAAACGTTTACTCACCCAATATGATAAGGAAAACTATCTAGTCCACTTTTCCATCTTAAAATTTTATTTAGAAATGGGCATGATTTTAAAAAGAGTTCACCGCATTATTAAAGTTAGACAGAAAGCCTTCCTCAAACCATATATTGATAGCAACAGCCAGAAACGTGCACTAGCCGAAAATAATTTTGAAAAAGATTTTTATAAGTATAAGAATAATAGTCTATTTGGTAAGACGATGGAGGATGTTAGAAAACGTGTAAACTATAAACTAGTCAATGATGTTACAAAATTTAAGAAATTGGTCTCATCACCTCTATTCATCGATAGAGACATTATCGATGAGGACCTTGTAGGTGTTAAAATGATAAAATCTGAAGTTGAGTTGTGCAAGCCCATCTATATTGGCCAAGCTGTACTAGATTACTCTAAGCTTGAAATGTACCAACTCTTTTATAAAATACTAAAACCATGTCCTCTCGTAAAAGAGGTTCGGTTGTTGGGTGGTGATACAGTTAGTTTCTTCTTAGGTATTACCACTCAAAAAGATTTAAATTTGAATGAAGTAGGAAAATCTTTAGAAAGATATTTTGATACATCAAATTATCCTACTGATCACCCACTCTACGCCATCAAAAATAAGGCAAAACTTGGCTACTTTAAGGATGAGACAGCAGGGAAGGAAATAGATGAAATGATTCTCCTCCGCCCAAAAATGTACAGTATGAAATTAAAGGATAGCGACGATAGTATTAAGCGTGCTAAAGGTATATCAAGATCATTGGTCTCTAACATAAAACATAAAACTTTCAGGAAAGCCTATAGAAATAAAATATAACGTTTGTCAATATGACAATCTTAAAATCTAAGTCGCATGAGATCAAACCTCATACTTTTCGGAAACGGGCGCTTTCAGCATGGGAGGATAAGAGGTGCTGGTTGGAACATAACATATCTCTTCCACATGGACATCCTGACACAAACATACCACCACCCAAAAGAATTAAACTCACACTACCACATTCAGGAGACGTCTTAGCATAATCATCCTTAA
This sequence comes from Prostheceraeus crozeri, assembly GCA_907163375.1. Classification (NCBI taxonomy): domain Eukaryota; kingdom Metazoa; phylum Platyhelminthes; order Polycladida; family Euryleptidae; genus Prostheceraeus; species Prostheceraeus crozeri. The sequence goes on along the minus strand of CAJQUW010016952.1, from coordinate 43,698 downwards.
CTTAGTATTTTCATGTTGATTTCCGTAGATAAACATTGCTGTTTTATGTATCGCATTAGATCGTTTCTTCCTTGTGAATATATGCCTACAGTCATCCCATTCCCCCTATATCTGTGGAAAGACTTTTTCATAAACATATTTTTATTTCAATAAACATATCACAATGACTTCACTTTGTTTTCCGAAACACTAAAGTTACGAGGGATTTAGTATCTTTCACATGGATGCACTCTTGTAAACCATTGGTAATTTTGATAGCAATAGATGGTATAGTTTGTTTGACGACGGGATGATAGAAAATAAATTCAAACATCTTCTCGACTATTCCATATGAAGCGTCTTTATCATGAATGAAATCACGTAAAATGTATTCTTTTTCTCACCAACAGAAATAGGTAGAATCAAATCACTTTGAATGTAAAGGTGCTGTTCATGTTTATCAAGTGTCATTGGTGTTTCTATACCAATCGTATGCGCAGCAGCAAACACCGTTTGTAGCATTGAAAAACCAAAGAGTTTTTTCAAATTTTTACTCAATTGATATTGAATGTCATCACCCAGTTTCAGAACAACGCGTTGATTTTCAATTGAAAACGAAATGTGGTGTGTCTTTACATCATATTTACTTTTCATCACATGCTTCAACTTCTGTTGTATAAAAGGATTTACTACATGAATGAAGCTTTCAACTGTATGATATAGATGCGGCATTATATTGATAGCAACTTTAGATTCTTGATAAGACTGGTAAATTTTCTTGATGCGATCACCATAGATGTCCACCCACCATTCATCATTAACTGAATCAGCTTTAGTGTGATATTCATGAGAAGCATAAACCATACCGCTTCCAATAATAGGCGATACATGTCTTACAAAATGACGCAAGGTTGGAGAGAAATAAATTGTAAGTTCGTCATTATATTTCTGAATAACCAGCTTATCCTTCCGCGCCATGAGTTTCTCTCCATACTTCTTACCCACAGTCGCATTCTATCGTTTTACTAACTCAATAAGTGACAAAGGCTTGACACCAAAGCTTATTCAAAATGATGCGTTCTTCACATTCTACGACATCTTCATTAAATATTTTGAATTAATAATGATATTTGCTTATTCGGTTTGAATAAATTTTTGTAACATTTGCAGTAGCAATTGACGTTAGATGTAGTCCATAGCCAAAACCCAGATGTGGATAGAATTCATTATCCAACCTCAGTGCAAGACCTTTAGTAAAAGAATGAAAGCGAAGGAACTGTCTCCCACTCCAATGATAGATAGATATCACTGTTATAATTTTAGAACAGCATTTATCAAGAGAAATCATGAGATTTAGTTATTAATTATTAAATTCGGTACTTACAAGGGAATGCCTTGCTTCATCCTCATCAGAAGATGTGGGCGACGAGGTGGTCGATGTTGAAGAGGACGAGGTGGTCGATGTTGAAGATTCGCTACTCTCGTCTGAATCCTCCCTCTCATCGGATGAGGGACGCTCCTCATTATCCTCAACGGAAGTTGTAGTCGCAGATGTTGAGGCGACGCTATTAACCCTGGTCTTTTTCAGGGATAAGGATCTCATTACCTGAAACGGTAGAAAAAGATAGAAGAATAATTGATTAAATGGATTATGTATGATACATTAAGAAGTGCTGAGAGGAACTTATAATAACGACTATAACAGCTGTACTTACGGGACGTGGGCTACTTGTTTCTTCTACCGCACTCATCTTCGGTACCGGTGGCAGAATTTTAAACAGTTGTAAAGAGAAATAACATATTATTTTACATCAAAGATGATTAATTTTTATGAACATGACTTACATTTCTCACTTGAGGTAACTTTTTGACAATCTTTGTCTTTTTCTTCGCTTGAGACCTCTGGCCAACGATGAATGATTAAAACACTGAAATGTTTTAAAAATTGAATTTACTTCATACATAGCGAAACAAATGTTCTTAACATTATTCATTTTTTATTTTAAATTTAGCATGTGCAGTTATCAGTACTCACATCTAAATCACTGGATGAAGAGTCACTGTCCAGGAATTCTCTTGATTTAAATTTTCTTTTTGTGGGGGTTTTGTGGTGGGTTTTGAGGGTTCGGCGCATTGACTTAGAACTCCTTCTGCAGCCCTATCCTCCTTCGCGAACAGTCTAGCCAATTTGTTTCTTTCAGCTTTGGATGTCAGGTTAACTCCACCCCTGCCATTCTTCTGCGCACAGGATGCATGCCGGATGATGAAGGTTTTGGACTTTTCATCGTTGGCCATTTTTGTGCTTCGCACGTAGGCTCTGCAGGTGAGGCAGTAGACATAAGTGCAGCCCTCCTTGAAATTGCAGTCTTTATGTCCACTCTTGTTGGCATGACGCACCGGTTGTTTACAAGTTTCACAGTAGTGGAAAATTAATCTTTGGCGTGCAATGCTTGCTTGACGAACCATTTCTGTAAGTCATGGAAAACGTTTGTCATTACATTGTCTGTTAGCAAATATGAACTCATTTAAGTAACTATTGTATAAATATTGGAAAGTAATTCTACAGTCATTAATTTTCTGAGAGATATATATATTTTTCGAGATAGAAACCGAAAGTCGAAATGTTGAATTTATCTTGAAAAGGGTTGTTTACATATTAACATGAAATTGAAATCAGCTGATGTATTATTATTTTATTTCGAAATGAAATCATAGAAACGAAACTGATATTTTAAAAAAGATAAACATTTCTGACTTTGGTTAAACAACTTTTAATTTGTAAATGGTCCACAGACTATCACTTTGAAAACAAAATTAGCATTTGAATTATTTACAAATTTGAAGCACACTTTGGAAATGTTTATCTTTATTTAAACATTTCATCATATAAGCTTGTGTGCTTTATAGGTTTTGAAAATGTTATAATTAATTATGAAAATTGATAATTCTGTTTAATAATATAACATATAGTGTTGCTAACTTAAGATCCAGCCACATGTTTTAAACTATCTGGTTATAAGAACTTAGTAATGTTCCTACTCCCAAACTATAGAAAGTAGTGAATAGAAGAATGTAGAACTCACTTCAGAATTGCAGTTATAAATAGATAAAACGGAGAGATGGAGAACGAGGTCTGCTATGCACACAGAATAATTCAAAAATGAGTGAAGAACGGAGCTCTACAACTTCTTTATATATGATTCTAACAAAGGAACCATGAACAAAGACCGGATGTCATCATAACATCACATTGGTATAGAAAAACAAACTGTTCAATTCAAACAAAACTAAACCGCTGATATATTTTAATGATGAAATAGAAAAGTGCCATCAAAGTCTTTGATGCTAGAGTGGTACATGTAACCGCGAAGTTAAACCAATTAACATGTGATGAAGATCGATTCCCTGCAGTTCTAAACATTTAAAATTGAAATTAAGTTAAGGATTTCATCAAAATTCAAATAATAAAGAAAAAGTCATTAAGTTTTAAGAAGTTAAATCCAAACTGATCATAAAACGCGCAAAAATCGAAATTCAAATTTCGCGCCAAATTTCGTAAAATCAAATTTCGCGCCACATTTCGAAAAATCAAATTTCGCGCCAAATTTAAATTTAATGGCATCTAGGGTTAGGGTTAGGGTTAAGGTTAGGTTTAGGGTTAGGGTTTGGGAAGCAAGAAGAGTATCTATGGCACCCGGAACCCATGGGTAAATAAATTTTCGAGTTTTGAGGACCTCCTCCGCCGTGTATGAAGTGTATGAAGGTCAAAGGTCAAGGTCAAGTTCATGTGGAAGTTTATGCATTATGGTCATTTCGAGTGATCAAACTTTAACTTTGAAAATTTTCAAAAATTTTAAAACTTAGTTATTTTTGAGAAAAACTTAGAATTTTTCCAGTTGCATACACCTGCATACAACAAGGATTTTTTCATTGAATAGGTACATATGTTATATCATTCGAAAGCTCTTTTCATTCTGATTCCAATGATGTGTTGTATGCAATATGTATGACGCCATCCGAAGCAGCTATAGCCCTTTGAAAGATAGATAGAATTTAGTTGAGAATCTTAGAAATTGAAATCATAAATTTTTCTTCCTGCATACACTTGCATGCAACAGGGATTTCTTCATCGAATGGGTACATACCTTATATCATTAGAAAGGTCTTTTCATTCTCTAGCTTATGATGTATTGTATGCAATATGTATGATATCATCCTAAGGTGAAAAAAGCATTCAAAAACACTGTAAATCTATTCAAGCTTTCATCCAATTTGACTATCATTTGAATTACACATTAATATTCATTTCAAATTTGTTCTACTATGTTCGGTGCTGTTTCAAAGTCTCAAACAAGTGATTTGAAATATATATCTTCGAAATATTAAACTTAGAAATACTTATAGGTAGCTATTTCAGAGATGAATATATCTATCCCCAGTTCCCATTCAAATCCTATCAGAAATTCGATTTGTGAAATTATAAAAACAAGATTGTTCATTTATGTAAGTGTTATTAAAGATGAAAAATTACATATTTTCAATGTTGGGGAAGGGAATCAGTCTCTTCAGGTCAACTCGAACACATACTCTTGTCTTTTTGGGGGCACTAGGGCAGCGGCGAGGCGTGGCTGGATCCATTATGATGAACTCCAGCGCAGTTGTCAAATTCTGTTCTTCAGGCTCTAATCGCACACATATCCGCTTCATGTTTGTTTTTCGTGGAGCATTTCGAACCTGACTTCCACTACGTGTCTTGACTGTTATGAGAGCTTCCACCGGTGTTTCGATGATACTCCTCTGTAGTACCAAACTTTCATCTTCTGATGATTCATGATCAGGAGTTACAGGTCCTCTTACGAACACTCTGGGTTCGCATGGCGATTCCGTCCTTTCAACAGGAGAAGTGGGAGATGCTGTGATACGTTCCATTTTCAATGTGATTAGAATAATATAGATAAGATAGCTGATAATATGGTACTTGAGGATTAGAACCTTTGATGAGAATTGGTACACAGCTAGGACTTATATACTTTTTAAACAAAGGAATTCCCAACAGCCAATCAGAGAGGTTCCGATTTTCCCTAAAGGGATATATAAGGATGACATTGTTCCAATTAAGCAAGTTCTAATCCTCGTGACTTCAGTAGACATTAAGAATCTATTACGAATCTATTTCATGATGAGTACCCAGAAACAACTGTTCTGTTACCAAAATGAAAGCCAAGTAATTATGGGTGGACCGTTGGATGCGAAGGTTAATTTGTGTTGCGGATGTAAAGTGGAACTCTGGAAGACTTTAACAGTGACAGCACTCCAAAGGAGAAAAGGACTGTCGGCGAAGTGCCCTATACACGAGTGTGATCACGACTTCACAAACAATGCAACATTCCTCGAATGGGCTGAGGACTTCTTGAAGTTAACGGAGTCCCCCGAGGGACGTGACTTACCTTCTTTCATTTTTTATGGTTAATTACACTTACATTGTAAACCTCTTGTTTTCATTTCGCAAATTCTGTAAATGGGATTCTGATTAGTAAATAATAGAACATTCATAACATAATTTCTGATCTGTAAACGCATTATGAAAATAAAAATTGTCATCATAGTCACAATGGCCACAATTGTCGCATTTGAGCAAGCAGTCTCAAAACAAACACCTGTTTAAGTACCGAAATAGATGTTCGCATCCCTATTCTAATTCACATACTCTAATTCAATTTCGGAACCAGCCGTTCCGAATCATTGAGTATGATCTCAATTTGCCTATCAATCGGAACGCGGTTCCTATTTACATGTTCCTATCCATGTTCGCATCCATTGGCAATTCGGAACATGTTCATATCCATGTTCGCATTCGCAATTCGGAACATGTTCCTATCCATGTTCGTATCCACTATCAGTGCGTCCGCAATACTAACTACTGATGGTGATGAAGAGATTGGCGTAGGAGCCGCCGAAGCTTTTGCCCATGGCTACTCCATGATGCTGCAGCCATCTCCTGTTGTTAAAGACAAAATCATTAGAAGTTAGGAGTAGTCGGAGAATATTGATGAGGGAAAGGTCTGGTCTTTTCGGGTTCGGGTATTGACGTAGGAAGCTGGAAATTGTCTGTATTCCTTCGTTGGTAGGGATGTTGGTATATAAAGATTCGACGTCCATTGTGAAGAGGATATCATTTACGTTGATTTTGGTTGTTCTGAGTAAGGCTATCAGATGATTTGAGTCTCGTAGGTAGCTGCTTTGGAGTTCGCAGATGGGTTTGAGGAAGTGGTCGATCAAATTGCATGCATTCCTTGTAGCAGACCGAGTGTCGGAGACTACCGGTCGACCTGGCGGCATGCCTGGTGTTGGCCATTTTTTTTGTGGAGCTTCGGTAGGAGATTGAAGGTTCTGTCTTGGTAACGCGTTGTGGGGAGGAGAAATGTGAGTTCTTTCTTAGTTAGAAATTGACGTTGATGAAGATCTCTGAGGATGCGGGTTAAGGAGGTTATAATTACGGGGCTGGGGTCATTGTCGATCAGTCTGTAATATTCCTGCTGTTGAAGTTGCCTTTCTGCCTCTCGTTCATATTGTTTTGTTGCCATTATCACCCACTTGCATCCTTTGTCCGAAGGTCTTATTGTAATATTGGAATTATTTTGCAATCTTGTTATTTCGTTGCGGAGACTAATTGGGAGGTTAGCAGTTGAGTGGCATTCATGTGCAGTATTGAGTATGGAGCGGGTTGCTTGCCTTAGACGTTCAGTTTTTTCTAGTGTTGGGGTTGGAATCATTTCCAGCGATGGAAAGCGGGTATTTGGAAGTAGGCCAAAACGTTCGTTTGGTAGAGGAATGTCTGGAAGGATTGATTTCCAAAGAACTTTACGGATGAAATCATTGACTTGATGTCTAATGTGGTTGTGCTGATTGACATTCGGCGTAGAGACAAATCCAGGGGAGAGAAGGAAAAGTTCGTAGGTGTCATTGGTGGGAGTGAAGTTGGGGTCCAGGATGACTATGTTGAGATACGGTAGTGCCTTGAGCTTTGCGGAGTTTAGTTTAAATAATTTGCTATGGTTCTGTAAGTGTTTTCAGTGGTGGCGGGGCTCCAATCGTGGCCAGCAACGGCAAAGTCGAGCTGTGCAGGAATATGCAAGCATGACGAGGGTGCTTTGTTGATGATGTAATTGTTCAGCTCTTGGCAGTTGGATTTCTCCTCTTCGGAGTAGCTTAATGCGATGCCTGCTAAGTGGACAAACCGCTTGGCATTGGGAAAAAGTCTCTCTGATTCTTTGAGGATGCCTTGGATAGCTATGCGGTTTGAGGTTAATTTGTTTGATCTGTCTTTGGCACTGATGACAATTATGAATTTTTCTACTTTGATGTAGGTCTGACTGACGGCTTTGAGAGATTCACGGAGGATGGAGAGTTTGCCTTTGTTGTGTGCGAAGACATAGGTAGGGGAAGGTCGGGTAATTGCGCCATGCTAAGGAAAAAGTCCTCTACTGATGCAATTAACAGTTTATTTAGGATGAAAAACAGACTGAGTAACAATTATACATTGTACTTCACCAAGGGGTACCAATTGTATTATAAAAACAAAGTTATACAAGACTATAGTAAAAATTACAAAACCTTTAATTTTTTTCAAATAAATTCTTTGGCGGGTAATTACGCCAAGTATCGTAAATCTAAATTTCTATGTTCATTGGACAATGATCACAACAGTAATCATCGATATTCCTTTTATCATAATCAGTACATGACTCATGCGACCATTTATGGCATTATCCAATCCTCATCAGGTGGATCAGTGTAGGCCTCGTCGCAGAAAAGACAAAAATAATCTAATTGTTTTTCTTTAGTTTCGCGTTTTTTGTCTCTCACGACTCGCATCTTCTTTTTCACCTGAGGTTGTTTGGTTGACTCAGTTTTTCTGCACTGTTCCATCAATAAAAGTTTCTGAGGTGAGGAAGTAAAAATAATTGATTCACCGCGCTTCCGCTTGCGCTGCTTCGAATTTTCGTGTTCAGGCAGAGGCCAAATTCGCTGGAGAGATACGCTTGTTCCCGATGTATTCATTTTATCATCATAAAGTTGATTAGAAACAGTCGGCGAACGATGACGAGACACAGTCGGCGAACGATGACGAGACACAGATGGCGAACGATGACGAGACACAGATGCCGAACGATGACGAGACACAGTTGGCGAACGATGACGAGACACAGTCGGCGAGCGATGACGAGATACAGTCGGTGATCGATGAAGAGACGCGGATGGCGCTACTGAAGGCGGTTTCAGATGATCAATCGCAATGAAATCCTCATCCGAAAATACATCTGGATTTAATGGAAAGATCCCTGATGATCAAAAGCCATTTTCTGCCTTTTCAATTGAGGCGCATTTTTTTCCATGCTTGGTGGAATAAACTCACTATTTCGTATTGCATTATTCGTCTCCCAGGATTTTGCTTCATGAACCAATCACACTGTCTATAAAAAGCCGTCTTTAGTGGACCGAAAATGGATAAATCCAACGGCTGCAGTTTGTGAGACGTATGTGGTGGTATTGTTAATACAATGATGCCGTTATCCCTGCAACGATTATATGCTTCTAAGCCAATGTGGCTTTCATGATTGTCCAGAATCAAAATAACCTTGCTGTCTTTGGAACAATTCGTACATTCAACAAAGTGATCGATCCAACAAAGGAATAGTTCTTTGTTTGTCCAACCAGAAGCCGAAACTTTTCCCATTGATCCAGGTGGAGCTCCATTCATTAGCACAGGATTCATTCGAGCTCTAGCATAAATGAAAAATGGAGGGATATAGTGACCGACGGCACTGACACAGCATATCACTGTCGTTGTCTGGCCACGTTCATAACTTATAACTTTGCCGACCTGATGCTGCCCTTTGGTGGCCAAAATCTTTTGAGGCCTCTGCACGTTGGAAATACCTGTCTCGTCCATATTATAAATTCGTTTGGCGTCAATGTGATGATCTTCCTGAATTGAAATAAGGTTACTAAAAAATTTATCAACTGCAGTTCTGTTAAAAGCGATCACTCGATTCAAGCTTGTTCCTTCCGGTTTACGGAGCGAAATTTTGGGATTTCTTTCCATGAATCCATAATACCAGTCCTTTCCCGCAACACCTTTGGTTTTACTAAAGTTGTTGGTGATGTCATTTCTTACTGCGTATTCGTACGCCAGCGAACACAAATCCTCTCGTGAAATACCATAATACAAGTTGCTCAATAGTAATGCATAATCAGCTATCTCTTTTTCTTGTTCTATTGTGAATATGCAGTGAACTCCAGGAGAAGGTCCGCTAAAATTTTGATTTTTCAACCGGTCTCTTAATGTACGACGTGGAATTCGTACTCAGTAGCTGATTTGTTTACGCTCTTTCCATTCCTTACAGCCAAAATCGCATTTCGTAAACTATCCTCAGTCCATGTCGATCGATGATCGGTTTTCCTTTTGTAGCGAGACGGCATCTCACCTGAAACATAGAAAACACAACATAAATAACTTATTAAACATATCACTGATCACTTGAAATAGTTGTGTCATCATATGAACACCTAATCTTAAAAATGCTTATGAATGTAGAAGCATATTCAGAATCGGGTAATAACGCCAACCACTTGGCGCTATTACCCGATTAATGAAAATGAAATTTAAGTGACAAAACATTATTCATGATATCAATGTCAGATAAATTAACCTTAGAATTTCAGAAGATCATGCTTGTATAAAACTATCGACGCATATGAAATCAAATTATCCACACTACATCTATGGGAAAAGATTGCAGTCCCAAACTTACCTCGATATATCACTGCTTGCGAATAATGAGTTCCGTCTTGTCACGATGTGATGAAGTCTGCTGCAACACTCCTACTGCATGGGTGATATGCTCGATGTCATTGCTATCTATAGCACCAATTAGATTGACGCGGTGAAACACGTGGAAGCAGTAACTGGAGATGGCGTTATTAAACGACTGGCGTTATTATACGACCTTCCCCTATCGTCGTGGATGAAGTTTGCAATGTTCAAATCGCCGCAGATTACGTTCTTCTGAAGATCAAGTGCGAACCGCTGTTGTATTTGCGATTTTCTTGCAGATTTAGGAGGGGTAGCAATAGGTGTTCCAAAGAGATCTAATTGGGAAGTTGAAATGACTGGAGAAGTAGGGAGTCGCTTGCGTTGTCTGAGTGGATCAGGGGAAGCGACAGAGCCTTGCCGGTTGTCTTGGTTCGTGTCGTTTAAAAGGTTGCCATATGGAGAGAGAGAGAGAATGTAGAGAGATGCAAGGATAAATCCTTACAGGTGCCGCGCACACCTGCCCAATTTCCAAGAACGAATTTAAAATGAAAACCACTGTAGTTTGGAGGACCGGTTTCGTGAAAATACTTTATCAACTCCGAATTATACAGAAGCAGCAAGCTGACAATAGATTGCTTGCATTTTATACATTTTAGCGATTACAATTCAAGATAGAACGTAGATTGCGTTGTGCTTTGAAGGAACCTCGGATCTTACAGTCAGGCAGCAATTTTCTACACAAGCTTAACACTCTTTGACTACAGTCACTGTATGGAACAATCAAATTGACAGGGCGATCAATACATGTTAGAATGTTCATGCCTTTGGGTCTAAGCGTATCGAGCCGTCGTATCCACATTGTTTCTTTCTGTACTCTTTTGTATTCATTGTCACATTGTTCGACAGCTGTGAAGAAGAAGTCAGCGATGGAGCAGTCTGCATTGAAATGTTCAGCCACAGATGTTTGATTATTGGACAGAATGTCATTAACATGTTCGGAAATGCGTGCTTGTAAATTTCTAGAGGTTTGGCCCACGTACATCTTGTCACACTTCTTGCACTCTATCAAGTAAATTACACCAACAACTTTACAATTAAGAAAATGTAAAAGAGGATAAAAATCTTTCTTACAACCCACAAAGTAAGTTTTCCTACTAAAAACACATATACAGTTAAAGGAATCTGTACAAGGAAAAAAGCCAGTGTTCCAGTTGCTGGGGTGTATTGAAGTAAGTTTAAAAATCTTTCTTTCAGCGTTCCTAATTTGGCTGCGTGTGTAGCCTTCTCGACGCCAGTGTGGAAATAGTAAACGCTTAGTGGCTTTGAAATCACGGTAAGTAGAGCTTCTAGTGACCCAACGGTACACCTCACCCGATAACAAATTTTTAAAACATGGGGAGGATGGTAAGAGTCAGGCTGCAGTATGCTGAAAGTATCAGTTGGCTTAAAACCCGAATGCTATGATAAATTAAATTATTACAAATATACAAATTCAAATCAAGAAAACGAATACTGACAGGCGAATAGTGTAGAAGAAAAAAGTTACAGAAATGGACGGATGAAAACTATTTACAAAGTCGACAAAAGTCAAAAGTTCGCTTTCAGTATAAGTCCAAACGCCAAAAACGTCATCAATATATCTAACCCAAAATAATGGGTGCTTTGGAAGTTCAAAAATTGCTTTCCCACTCATTTAAAAATATGTTGGCATAGGAAGCTCCGAATGCACTACCCATGGAAACGCCCTTGGTTTGCAGAAAGTTCTTGTCTCGGGCTTCTATGTCATCACCATACATAAAATCATTGTGGTTGAGCAAAAGTTTAAGCATGGACAAAATAGTTAAATCGGACTAAATTTTACGCCGTTTCGCGTTTGTCATCTTTATGTCTTCGGAAAGCTTTGCTAACAGCGTTGACAAACCACCCTCATTTGTAGGGATATTTTGTGTACAACGATCGAATATCTAGGGTGAATAAGATCGCGTTATCCGGAATAGACAAAGTTCTTAGAGTAGAGTAGCAATTAAATGCAGAGAGTCGCGGATGTAAGTTGAGCACATTTTTAACAATAGGGGCTAAAAAGTAGTCAATCATTGAAGAGCACCTTCTGGAGACACTATTCACGTCCGAGACTATAGGTCGCCCCGGAGGCATAGCGGTTGTAGGCCATTCATTTTTATGAATCTTCGGCAGTATATAAAACATCCGAATACAAGGGTCTGTAGGAGGCATAAGAGCTAGCATCTCAGGCTTTGTAAGAAAGTGGGTGTCGTACAAGTAACGTAAAAAACGTGACAATTTAGCTTTCATAGAATGAGAGAGAGAGAGAGGGGGAGAGAGAGAGGGAGACCGTGAAATCCCCCCCCTTACTCCCCCACCCTCCCCCCCCCCACCCCCCCCCCCTCCCCCCCAGCCACTCACTCTGACTTTCCTACAACAACCCCCCCCGTGGTAAAAAATGCTAAATAATTGCCCCCCCCCCCCCCCCCCCCCCCCCCCCCCCCCCCCCGCCCCCACTAAAGTTGTGCTGGATATCCGGATTTCGTTTTTGACTTCTTCAGTCCAGCGAAAATTGATGCAATGAGAATGACATAAAAATTTACATTTACCAAATGCGAGTGGGTTAACAAATTGACAAATGAAATTAACTATGAGGGAAGTGGTTGGTCATCTAAAGAAAATGCGTGCGGGTGGTCAAGGGATGAGAGTTTAGTTATACAATGAAAAGTTGGTCAGGGAGGGGGCAAGGGATTGAAGAAACTGAAGAGAGAGAGAGAGAGAGAGAGAGAGAGAGAGAGAGAGAGAGAGAGAGAGAGAGAGAGAGAGAGAGAGAGAGAGAGAGAGAGAGAGAGAGAGAGAGAGAGAGAGAGAGAGAGAGAGAGAGAGGGGCGGAGTCAAGTGGATGTCCTAACAATGGGGAACCTGAACATATGGGCGGTGGAGGTGTTAGATTACGGTATGGGATGGCGTCAGAAATGGACAAACTAAGAATGATTGTAGAAAAGATGACAGGACCTGAAATACTTGAAATTGAAAGAGGATGGACTGGATCATGGATTCCTTTATAGTAGTGGCCGGGATGGGAAACTGTGAAATTTCCCTCATCGCGGCTATACGGAAGAAGGGTCACTTTTGGAGAAGCAGATTTTCCCTCAAACCTGTGCGTTATCGCGAAACAGAGAGAACCTCTGACCAAGTGATGAACATTGAAACCTACAGCCTGTTGGTCAGTGGCCAAATCAAAGGGAGGAACAAGCAAAATAAATAAACAATGTTCCCGTTCTACAACACATTACGGTTGAAAGCTTTAACTTCATGAGGAATTATAATAGAATAGAATAGAATAGAATAGGCTCTTTATTGTTTCACAAGTGCGGTGAAATCATTACATAGCATAATCAAGACAATTAACAATTAAAAACGTCCATAGCGAATAAAAGAGTTCAAATATCTGCTTGTCTTCGCAAAGGGTGCTCTTAATACACAAGTATTGCGCGACGTCGGGAATCTTTCTTCAAACATAACACGAAGTGGATGGTCACACGACTTTACGATGTTGTCAAACAGTCTGTTACAAATACGATTAGTGGCATCTTCAAAGGTACAAAACTCATAATCAGAAAAATACTTCGCTGCTCTTCGTTCTACGCGTAAAATTTTGTGAAGCAAATATTGAGGTACGTTACAAAAACCAGGAAAACTGTACAATAAAACGGAGCGTACAAAAGCAACGTAGCATTTATGTACAATGGACGAAGGACAACCAGCTCGTCTTAAATTTCGCAAGATGAAAAATCTTTCATAACATTTATTTACTATGTCATTTATATGCAGGTTCCAGGAGAAATCGGAAGAGACCGTAACACCAAGCAAGCGTAGGGAAGACACTGTAGACAAAGAGGCCCCATCATTCGTCTGAACACTGACGATATTCAAGGACCTCTTAGTGACATAGTTCATGACACAGCTCTTTTCACGATTCAAGCTGAGGCCAACTGATTCAGACCAAGTCTCGAGGTGTGTCCATTCACACTGCAAAAAATCATCACACTCTGAGCGGATAAAATGGAGTATTGTAACATCATCAGCAAACATAATACATGTCGAGTTGTCACACACAGGCGAATAAGAATCGATCACTAAAGAAAACAAAATTGGTCCCAAAACACTTCCTTGTGGAACACCACTCATGATTGGTGACCAATCCGACACATTGCCATTAAAGCGAACACGCTGCTTGCGGTCACACAAAAAATTACACAGTAGAGCAATGGCCTGACGTGGCAGACAAAATTTAACAAGAGCGGCGACAATCGAGTTAAAAGTAAGTCTGTCAAAAGCTTTTGAAAAATCAGCTGCGAGTAGACGTACAGCACCGGACTTTTTATCTAAAAAGCTTAGAATCATATGATTAATCAAAATCAATGCATTTGTCGTCCCTTTACCAGTTCCGGGAACGTATGCAAACTGTGTTGGAGAAAGTTTGGGTGACACATGAGGCAAAATCCAATGGGAAACAACAATTTTCTCTAAGATCTTTGATAAAACGGGTAACATAGATATTGGACGAAATTCAGATGGAGAGGAGGGCTTTGCAACTTTTGGAATAGGAACAACATCGGCATACTTGAAAATAGTTGGGAACATGCCGGTTTTTAGACAATTGTTGAAAATATGTGCAATCACGTGCGATATGAACAAAGAATTGTTTTTAAAGACCCAAAAAGGGATACCGTCAGGGCCTCCACAGCCCTTCGACGAAAAATAAGACATAACATGAAACATAACATAACATGAGCACAGAAAAATAAGACGAAAAGTCGATAAGATATACGTTTACATGCCTTCCTTTCCTTAGTCACATTTTATACTTCGCGTATGTGAAGGCTTGACGACACCTAACTGTGCTCAGCTCCGAATTGCAATTTTTTTATAAAAGTGTTCTGCGACATCAGTCTCCTGGAGTTTCTCTTCAACTTCATAAACTTCGAAAGATTTTTGATGAATTGTACGGAAGAGTACGTCATCAAGATGACGGATTCACGCGGGATAAAGCAAAGAATGCTTTTTTGTGCTTCAAACGTTTTAGAAACGACGACTTCATTATTGAACGCGAGTATTCTAACAATTCAAGAAAACAGCAACAAGGTAATATTCGAACAAGGCGAAATGAGTTCGCTGGTTATAAATATTTAGGTTACATAAACTTAATTTTGTGAAGCTTGTCACAATTTACCTACCGCATAAAATGTTTTAAAAAAAATTTCTAGACATGAATTAAATATATTTTTGCACATAGGCCTACAACAAAAGTAATGCAATGAATATGAGGATGTGTCTGTGTCTGTGGCATCTTCCGAAGCTCGAAGAGGTTCATTTAAGTTGGAATTATTGGAGGCATCTGTCATGTTGCGACAATAAAACTTTCTTCTGAACTTCCCTTATTTGTTCGATCCGGCTTTTGTTTTTTGAAGGTATTTGTTGTGATAAATGTGCTCTTGCTTCGATCACATTATCATGGAAGCGTAATTGATGATTTATGTCACAGTTCAAAGTAATACTAATGCGTGATATTTTGTATTGTTTTTCTATATGATATTATGCTTGCTTCGTAGTCTAAATATAAAGAAAAACCGCTTCTCTGATAAACTGTTATAGCAGTGATGCAAATGTAATCACTTGGATGCATGAATAAGGATTTTAGGAACTGCTATGGTAGGAAATAGAAGAAGAATAGAAAATGGTTTTGTCGAATTATTTTATGTCTAATTTATTTTTTAAAGCATCTTCATTTACATTGGTGCATTCCGTAGGATTATTTTAGCTTGTGTATTGTTCATACTGGGTGGTGGGATAGCTCAGTTGGCTAACGGCCGCGCTGTCCTATCCCTAGCTTCTAGCATGGCTTCGTGCCTTGGGTTGGGCAGGGATGAGTAAAAAATGCGCGAGACCAAAGTTGAGATAAGCTGACCAATTAATTACTGAATGTCCCTTTTAGATATTATCAAGATAATTTTGCTTATACTGGAAGATGCTGTAACTTAGCTACAACAAGTAATGAAGTTTAGATCTCAATTATAGACAAAATCATGTACCGCAACTTTGAAGCTATACAGCTTAGCTTAGGTATATAGGCTGTAGCAGGCTTATGCCTGCTAAAACAGATCTTTTTTGTATAAACATAAAGACTCATCCTTCCATAGAAAGTCTACACATTGGTTACTTTTATAATAGCAGTCATTCTAGTCATATATTTTTGTGCGAATTTAGATCAGCTCTTTTGTTACGTTCTTAAACCTTGCAAGATAATGCTTTCATTTTCTAAGTTTCCATCTTTACTTTTCTCTTTTCATCTACCTATTGCGTATCTTATCATTTTGCTTTTATGCTTAGACTACAACTGCCTGTGAATACGCCCAAACTTTCATGAAAAAGTTATTGACTGGAGCGCTTATAACATGCAATTTTTCAGAATCAAATTCAGACGGCCTATGCATATACTGACAGTTTTACATGGATTTTTATGTAACTGAGTTTTAGCGAATTATTTTACTGAGTTATAACCGAGTTTTTTTTGAAAAACTCAGTATACCGAGTTTAACTTAACTTGGTTAATTTCTGGTAAACTTGGTTAACCTAGTTTTAACTGAGTTTCTTGAAAAGTCAGTTGACAACACTGATAATAGATAACTTTGTATGACATATCAATTGTCAATTCCGTTGTGTTGGATTCACTTTTTCAATTCACTAAGCGATTTCTTTTATGATTCTGATTGTTTTCATTTTTATCGATAGCCAAGGATAAAAGAATGTATTGCTATTATAATTTGAAATTGATCCTGCAAAATTTAGACACGTTTATCCTCTTGAGATGAAGGTCCATTTAATGCTAATAAACTATTAGCTATGAATTTTTAGTTATTATATTCGTGGTATTGATAATATAAAGGTAGTGATGCGAACAATGTGCTTGTTCTCTCAAGGCAGACAGTGCACATGATTACAAAAAAAGGCGATTAGGTACTTATGCATGTCAAATATCAACTGCGTGCTACCATCCACACCTTTAGCGAGCGAGCGGTAGTGACCCTTCTTCCGTATTTCCCTAATTTCAAGTTTCCCATCCCGGCCACTACTATTAAGGAATCCATGACTGGATTAAGGCGACAAGGGAAAGTTACATAAGAGGCGTAGGGCCGAGAAATTTGAACGGAAATGTAGGAAATAAAGATTTAACATCTACCGCAAATACGAACAGAGCTGTCAAAATTAAAAAAATGGTAATTAATAGCCCGGTGAAAAAAAATCTAGCGGCCCGCTAGCTTCAATCCCCTGGCTGCCCCCCGGTGGCCAGTTCCGCAGGAAAACTAGCGGCCCACCGGGGGCCAAACACCACTTGACCAAAAAAAACCACCCCTCCTATGACCCCTTACAGGTCACAGGGGAGATGGCGTTTACTTCCCTTTAAACTCAAATGCATAAAAATAATCAAGATGCAAGTAACGTTAACTTTATTCTCAACATAAACAATAATTGCACAACACAAAAGAAGTGCTATAAGAGTAATAGTAGAATATGTACAACTAAACAATTATGTCATCACTCGTATCACTATCCACACTGGTAGAGACATCCAACCTCGCTCGCTTTTTCGGTAGCTTCAGCTCACCATGACGTCTTTCGTCCCGACCACCTCCACGATCCCGTGCGTTTTTCAAAAAATTTCGAACCACTTTCTCTACCTGTCCCTTTGTGGTAGTGGGGAACAAGCTGACACTCGACTCTGAAACGAATTATGGAGGATTATTTCTGGCTAACTATAATACATGTAATACTCAATGATCTCTTACCTTTGAGCAAGTTCTCAAAACCCTCGGGCAACTTTTTCCTTTCCGTATGTGCCCGTGCGGTTTAGCGAACATTGAGAGTGATGGAGAAATAAGCCGCCCCATGACTCTTTTCACGTGGTCCTTGACGTCTACACCACCTTCCTGCATCATCTAATCTTTCTGTTAAGTAAAAAACTTTAACTGATGAATTGTATCAGAATCTTTCTAGACAGAAAGACAATAGATCTTCAACTTTAATTTTTTTCCGTGGATCTTGAACCACAAGTGGTCAAATTGCTAGATCTCAGGATGGTTGGTAGCTATTTACTAATTTTTCAGTAATTTGATTATAATATTCATAATTTAATAGCTGCATAATAAGTATGATCAATGCAGATTCATTTTGATGGGGATCTCTATAAAGTGTCACTGCTCCAATTGCTTATCTAGGAATTAATTGATTTTAATCAGGAAAGACAATCAAGCGCATAAAATGGATGTCAAAAATGAAATCGTGATGTTGAATTTCATGATTCATAGCAGTTTTGAAGAATGAGATGACTAGGGGTTACAAAGGTCATTCAAGTCAAAATATGTAAGTGAGGTAATTTTGTTGAAACCAGACCGAAGCAGTCGATAAAATTTCTTTGTTAACCATCTACCATAAATTAAGTCAAAAAGCTTAAATGCAGTCAATTTTCCTGTAGATTAAGAGAAATCTTCGTTTAGTTAGGCTGTGATGATAACTGACAAAACACGATAAGTATTTTTTCCATAAGGGAACCAATAAATGCTATTAAAAATAATAAAAAAAAATCCATTACAAAGTCTTTCCTGAAAGCTAGATGAGCTCATACATTAGTATTTCTCACATGATTATTCTCATGTACCTACAACAATTGTTCTATGGAACGTGTGGCTCCTTTGTCAAAGCAAGATTCATTATGAAGTGACGATGCCATAGAGGCAGCTGAAGTATGCTCATTAAATTACGTCAATCATCGATTCCAGCTTTCGGATTTTTTTGTCGCTTTGAGAATAAGAGAGATTAAGTCAGACTTTTTATTTATAGGTCAAAAATATACAAGTCCAGATGATAACCCTTAGCAGAAAATTCGAATTGAATTAGCATTTATCGAAGGAACATCAATGAATCAAGTAAAGCGAAAACCACCAATAAATTCCCATATCCTAACTGCATTGCAGTGAATGCTATTATACTACTAGATGCATCCTATTTGAACATTTGTAAAAAGCAATGAAATTTTGAAATGCCATTTAGAGTGGAGATGAGCATGTCATGCAAAACGAATACCGACAAGATAAATTTCTCATATCCTAGCTGTTTTGGTAAAGCAATTCATCGGAAGATTTTTTTCTATTTTAAATTTTATTTTTTTTTCATTTTTTATTTATTATTCTTATAAATTTTTTTTTTTTTGATTCTTTTTTTTTTTTTCAATCGTTCTTCGCCCCTTCATTATTTCAAAACTTGCTCCGAATGAGATGTGAGAAAGGCTTCAAATAGTGCACAACAACTTTGGAAGCAACATACTCTAGTACAAACAGTATTTGAAGCATTGCATGTAATATTGATGCAAGACGAACCGAAATTATAATTCATATAGACGTCACTGACATATGAAACACACCTGTAAATTTAACGCCCATTAACGCACATTTACATACATCTCAATGCATGCAAGCAGTATGTATAAGTTGGATGCCATGATAGTATGCACATAGCCAAAAACGCATACGTAAACTGAAAATTTCAAAATACGCATCTAATATTTGACTAATTTTGGAATCTACTCGGTCTAAAAATTCCCCTCTGGAGTAGCAACTGCAAAGGTAATTTCGTTTTGGTTCATGAATACGTAAGTAGAGTGACTTGACACAATCTCTGATCTAACCATCTTGAATTCTGCAAGCGCTTGATATTTCTTGATAACGAGTCAGGAAATGTAGCTTACCAAGCCCTGAGGATAGTTCTGCACATCCTTGAGTCCATCG
The DNA here is from genome assembly GCA_907163375.1 of Prostheceraeus crozeri. Taxonomy (NCBI): domain Eukaryota; kingdom Metazoa; phylum Platyhelminthes; order Polycladida; family Euryleptidae; genus Prostheceraeus; species Prostheceraeus crozeri. Next base: position 24,057 of record CAJQUW010016952.1, on the reverse strand, counting down.
ATGGTGGAGAAAAGAGGAAGGGAAATTTGTGGAACGGACAACACTTTCTTCCCCGCTTTCATGAAGGATTCATCCCAGCAACTCGGCGCTCCAGCACATTGATGCGGTCAGTCAGCCGCGACTGCTGACGGACAACTCCGGCAAGGAAGAAGAGGACCGCTGTAATCAAAAAAATCGACTTAATGCCATATTACTCATGTACGACTGCATGGTGCCGCGGCTTTCGCTTCAGGATTTTTTTAAAAAATTCAAAAACTTGTTGACATTCTTAAAGGTGCATTTAGGGTCTCTCTGTGCGAGTTTTCGACTGTCGCACAACTGGAACATAATAAATTATGTGAGTCCACTGTGCGCAAACTTGGAGATCTTTAGTTTGCAAAAGCACAGATGAGTATCTGCAATGTGTACGCATACCATTTAATAATTTACTTACCTTGTTTAAAATATTTGCTTTTATATTTAATGTATTTGTTCGACAGGAAATCTAAAATTCTAAGATTTGAAATGATTATAATACAGCTTAAGAGAATGTTTAAAACAGCAAAAACTAAGTACATGTTACTGGAAGCACATGTAACCGATACACAAGTCCGTAAAAAAGTTTGATTAATAGCTTTGTATCAACAAAAACACACAATCACCAAACCAAACACTCACAAATCACAAACACACAAACACAATCAAAACACATCACACACTTCACACCAACACATCACTAAACACCACAACATATCAAAACACACAAACACAAACAAATAACAACACACCCACAATCAAAGCACACCACACACAACACACACACAATCACACAACTACAAAATCCGCACAATCAACACACAACAACACACACAACAAAACAACACAACACACATCACATCACACAAATCACACAAACACAATCAAACAAATCACAATCAAACAAATCATAACATCACATCACAGTATCACACACTTTGTATCACAAACTAATCACACACAACACAACACACACACACACAACCGACACAATCACAACAATCAAATCAACACATTCACAATCACACATCAAGATCATAACACACAAAACACACGACACAACACACACACAAACACTCATCACACACACACAACAAAACAACACAACCATCAAAAACAACATATATCACCAGATCACACAACATCACTAAATCAAAACAACGACACACAAACTCATCAATCATCACATCACACATCACATTCACACATACAACAAACATCACATCACATTCAAAACACACAACACATCACAATCACATCAACACACAAGCACACATCACAACCACACACACACAAACACAACACACACACAACACAGCACCACACACACACACAACAATCAATCCACTATCACACAAACAACACTCATCACATCATCACAAAATCAATCACCACAATCACATTGATCACACACACACATCACAAACCACACAACACATCAACACATCAAATCACACACCACAACATAATCAACAAACAACACAAACAATCCCAATCACACAATCACACACAACAACACACAACACACATCAACACAAAATCAATCACACATCAATATCAAAATCAAACAAAAACACCAACACACACACACATCATCACATCATCACACATCAAATAAACAACATCACAACATCAATCAAAAACACAAATCACAAAATCACACACACACCACATCACACACAATTCACACACAACACACACACACACAAACACAACACACACAGCCATCAAAAATCAAATCATTGTATCAACAACAAACACCAGCCCCATCATCACAGACAACAACACATCATCACTCAACAACACAATCACAAATCACACAACCACACAAAACACAACACACACACACACATCATCACAACCAATCAAACAATCAACCACAATCCCAATCAATCATCAAACACACAGCACAACAAACACACACACACACACAAACAAATCATACAACAAACACAACAACCAACAAACACAACAACACAATAACAATCACCACCACACATATCACAACACAACAATCAACATCACAAACAACAAACAAAACATCACACACAACACACACACACAAACAACACTAACACACACACTCTCACAATATCATCACCCACACAACACATCACACAAACAACACAATCACTCAATCACACAAACACACCACACACAACAACACAAATCACAATCACAAATCACACCAATCACTCACCTTCCATCAACACACCTACACACAAACAAAAACACATCACTACACAAAAACAACACAAAACACACACAACACACAACACATCACAACAACACACACACACAATTCAAAACACATCACAAACCAATCAACATCACACAGCAAACACACAATCACACACACATCAGCATCAACACTCAACACATCCAACAACAACAATCAAACACACACATCACACACAACAAAATCAAATCACACACATCACAAACACCACAACAACAACCACACAAATCATAGCACAAAAAACAACAACACACATCACACAACAACACGATCACAACACAAACACTTCAAACACAACACAATCAACACAACACACAACACAAATTGTAGCACACACATCACACATCACACTCACACACATCACACAAAACACAATCATCACAAACAACACAATCACAACACACCAATCACAAACAATCAACACTCACACAATACCACACAAGCACAAACACATCACACAAACACAAACACAAAACACATCACACTACACAAACACACATAAACAATCACCACACAGAACACAACTCAAACAACACACAGTATCAAACAACACACACACATGCACAACATCAACAAACAACACACACACAAACCACACAATCCACACACACACACACACACACACACACAACACTCAACAAAAACACACAAATCACACACACAATCACACAAACAATCACACATCACAAACACCACACACAACACAAACACAATACAACAACAACACAACATCACACTCACAAACACAATCATCATCACACAACATTCACACCATCACAAACACACACACACAAACACACAACATTCACAGACTCAACAACAATCACACACAAACAACACACAAACAACAACAAAACACAATCATCAATCACAACACACATACACACACTACACGAACACCACACACACAATCAACACACACACACAACACAACACAAACACACACACCACCACACACAAACACAACACACAACACAAACACACACACACAAACTCACACAAAACAGCACACAACACACAACACAATCACAACACCGTACACAACACAAAACACCACCAAACACCACAACACATATCACATCACAAAACACACACACACAACAGCCGCACCACAAAAACACAAAATCAGCACACATCATCATCTAAAAATCACACAACAACACACAAACACACAACACACACATCAATCAATCAACATCACACCATCAAAACACACACATCACACACACATCACACACAACACACACTTCACCCACACACACACACACATCACATCACAACACACCAATCAACGACTCACAACACTCATAACACATCACACAACTTTGTATCACACACACACACACACACAGCCATCAACAACATCACACATCACACACCAGTATCATCATCACACAACATCATCACATCAACACACACATCAATCAACACAACCACAACACTACACAACTACAAATCAATTCATCACATCACACACACACACACACACACAACACAACACACACCCACAAACACACAACACATCAAAACAACACACACACACACACACACACACACAACACACAACACACGACACATCACACATCACACGCTGCACACACATCACACAACAACACACAACATATCAGTAGTCACAATCAACAAAATCACACACACATCACTCACAAACATCATCAGATCAATCACATAATCACAAACACACACAAAACATCTCACAACAAACACATCAACACACATCACACAACAAACACATCACACACACCACACTCAACATCCACACACGACACATATTCAAAATCACACCACAATCACACACAACAACAACACACATCAACACATCACAAACAACATCAACACAAATCAAACAATCAACACACTCACATCACATCACCAAACCTCACATATCAACACACACACACAAAACCACACAAACAAACACATACACACCAAAACAAATCACACACACACATACACAACAACACACACAACAACCTCAAACACACAATAATCACAAATCACACTATCACACAGCACACAAACAATCACACAACACATCACACACAAAATCACCATCACAACAATCCACAATCACAACACAATCAACAGTATCAAACACACACCAACACAATACCAAACACAAATCAACACATCACAAACACACACAATCTCACACACATCACAACGAACATCATCAAACACAACAACACATCAACACACACAACATCAACACTCACACATTAAAAGAGTAGACCGTATCAGCATCACACACAACAAACACAAAAATCAAACACACACAAACACACACACATCACAACACAACAACAACTATCATCAACATCACAAAATCCACACACAAACCACAAACAATCACATCAACAACATCACCACATCAAACACATCATCACCACACACACACCACAAACAACACGACAAACACACACAACAAATCACAATCAACACAATCAAACACATCAACTCACACACATCACACAACACACACACACATACCACACACAGGCATCAAACAAATCACAACCACCAACCAATCTACAACAACACAGAATACCATCACAACCAACCACACACAATCCACACACACACAACAATCACACATCAACAAAATCACACACACCACAAATCACATACACAATCATCACCATCAGATTTCAAGAAAATTTAGGATCAGAAAAAACTCGCAATAACAAAAAAACAAGATACTGCGATGCAAAAAGCGAAAAAATGTCTGAATCAAGTCTTTCATTTCCATGCAGCTAGCGCTTTCTTTCTCGGAAACTTTACGAATGAACATTGGAAAGCGATTTCTAATGACAAGTCTTAGCCAAAACAACTTTCTACTGGATTTGTTTTCCTGTATCAATATTTTTATTTCTATATAGGCCTATAGGTAGATGCACAGTTTAAAGCCGTCAATCAAACAGGCCATCCAGGCCGCCCTGCTCGAAATAAACGATATAATTAAATGAAGATGGCACTAAAAATATATTTGTTATTAAACTGATTGAACACTCCTTATTTTAAGCACATCACAGGAAGAAATTTCCCTGACAAACTTTTTTATGTTATGAGCATTGTATGACCGCGGGCACCATGGGACTATAATTTCTATTCTACCAATATATATAACAACTATACTAACAGTAGAATCCTCACCTTCGATGGAATTCATGTCGATACCCATTCTATCAAAGCAGAACCTTCATGCGCTGGGAGGTCGTCCTACAGTCGTTTGAGGTCCGATGGAGAAAGTTGGGCAAACGAGGGTCCGCTTTGCAGGAAGGATGAGGAACGGAGATAGCCGCTCTTGGTGGAGTGTGGTGGTAAAGGGAGGAAGGAAGTTGAAACTCGGCCGCTCACTGGCGATGGAGAGGATGCTTCCCACCTTGGCGGTCTACAAATTATTGTTCGAGAATACAGTACTGTTTAGAAACACAGACAGCTCCCATTTCTGATCTTCAATCTCTTCACATGCCTTCTAATCTACCTCGCAAATGTGCCGTCGATAGCTAACATTCAAAGCCTTTGAAAAAATGCTACCCGGTACACTATTTTTTGTGCTGACTTTGATTACATTCTGTCACCAGCCAAAACGTGATAATTACATTTACCTTATTGATTTTTGTCACATTTGCATTAGACTAATTTCGTTAAAAAACCCAGAAAATTGTGATTACGTTGATATTTGACACTGACAGTATTTTACTATTACTTGACGACCAGTTACCGTCAATTGACTGAATTAGCTGCTTCATCGCGGATCGTCAACTTCTTGACCGCCATCACCAATACAAACACGATGCAAAGATGTCCATGTGAAAGATGTTACTATGAAGACGAAATCGCTTCAATTGCATACTCTGATGTGTTTATTATGAATTTATGCATGAAGATAAGGTAAAGCAGCTACATACCTCAGTTCTGCCTCCTAACCTCTGCGACAAGGGGAGGGAATATGATTCCAAAGAAGTCTGAAATTGTCAGACAAAGATATGGTTAGCAAAAGTAAATGTATATCATATGTTAAAAATTGTAAAGATGGACTCACTGAACCTCCTGAAGGTAGATCTGCTTCTGACTCAGTATCCGTACGAAGAACCTGAAAAGTAATAAATATAGAATTATAGCAGTGACGGTAATAGTTGAATAAATACATCAATCAGAATGTGGTATATGATATATATATACCGGGTGTCCCAAAAAAAGTGACGAAAACTAAACGCTTATAACTTCGTCAATTTCCATTCTATTGAGCTAACTTTTTGCATACAAATGTAATAATAACGCATAAATTTTGGTCTCGTAAAAGTTTTGAAGTTTCAACATTGCAGTGCTCTGTAAAGGAATCCTGGTGTGAAGCTCGAATCTTGTGTTATTTCCAATGCGTAGAATTCAAGATATCGGATATACAATGATATGCGATTTCCATCCATCAATCTTGATCATAGCGCGCTTGTCCAGCATGATTCTGAAATCATAGCACGTCAATGATTTCTATTGACTCATAGTGAGATTGATTACAATGGCTGGAAAAAACTTGATGGACTACACAAAGTAAGGAAGCATTAATAAGTTTGCTGACCTATTTTAAAAATGAAAGCATTTAAAACGTCAAACTTTGTTGTAACTCTGATATGGGAGTCAGGAAAATCTCAATCATGAGTAAGCACCCAAGCTGTTGACCATCCTTCAGAAATGCAATTTTTGTTCCAACCCCGATAACTTCCTAACATCCTCGCGATTTATGACGCTTTTTCCAGTCGCTGTTTAGGTGCACAAATTTCTCCAGTGATTCTCTTGTTTTCTCAGGCTGTGGGTGTAAAATTCATTACATTTTAATAGTCACAGTTTACTTACTTTTTATTAGAATTTCTCTAAATTCATGGATATTAGCTTTCGTCATTGCCTAGATGAATAATGAAGAGCTTAAGTATCTAAAAATGTTTTTATTTGGCTTGATTGGTGAGTATAATAAAAATGTGGGTAGAGGTGTAAAAATGAAAGGCAACAATATTTTAATATCAAAAACCTAATTGTTGCTTCAAATAAAATACTTCTTCCCAAACAGTTTTTTGATCATAAACAATCTTCAGTGAATGCTTTTGTATCTAACGTCAAAATAAGTATGTGCCCATGGAAGGTATTCAGAGACATTTGATTAAATATTTAAAGATATTTTTGTCGGCTATGGGTGCATTCTCTTCCAGTTTTTGAGTAGTGAGTGTGTTTATTAGTACCATAACGTATGCAGTTTTACGGGCGCAGCGCTACTTAATACGTAGGACCTCGATAATAATGCAGATGAAATAATAATGATAATGATATTTAAATACGGCTCATATGATTACAATAAATATTTTGGTTTAGCACCATTACACGTGTCTTAAGCGAAGTCATGATCGCGTAAAAAAACACGCAAAAATCGCAATTCTAAAAAACGACCACATTTTTACAAAACTTAAATGAAAGAAGAGCTGAATCCACAGTTAATTTTAAGCACAATGTAGGTCACCTCGCTATAATTGAATCGTGACAATTCCAGCCAACACCCATACGTAGCTCTACAGGTATTTATCCATGGGTGGGTATGACAAAAACTTAACGGGAGTTGAACCCCATAATTAAAAAAATACAACCGGAGCCAGACATTAGCCACTGTCTAATAATAAACACCGAAATTGTTCACATTGCGTTGATGTACGGCTCATTAGGGAATCCCTCAGTTTCAGGTAACTGCCCTCTTCCAAGTGGAATTGTGAGTACTTCGCTCAATTTACTACGAGCGGCGAGTTGGCCCTATTACATTCCATTTTTTCTATAACCTAGAACACAGCGTGTGGGCGAATATAACCGGTATAAATATACATGAAAATCCAAGATAAAGGCACGGTCAATAAAAATAAGATAGTGAAAATTTGAGACTGTAATACGGTCTCGATTTGTCTCTTTGATAGTCCGATGGTAAAGTAGGACTGCGCGAGATATATAAAATTACAGCGGAAGCATTTATAGCAAAATATAATGTGAATAGATCTGGAAACTATATCTCATAGCTACTCCGTATTAGAAAAATTGAACTTGAAATCTATTCGAAATAATGTCATCTCTTTACGACTTTGCGCGCAACGTCCCAACCCTAACCCCACAGACGTTCTTTCATATTAATCAACTGTTAAATTTTAAAAAAACTGAATGGACTGAAAAAAGGGGGGGGTGAAATTTAAAAAAGACGGAAAAGAGACAGAAAAGAACTGGACGAGGTGTAAAAAAAGTACGGATGAAATTTACCCGAGGCCCAGTATATTCTTTCGCTGGAAAAGACGATACGGTGATATAAAAAATATCTAAATATAGAACACTCCTGGCGCGCATGTCGTACGACATCACTAAGATTATTTTATGTAATAGAATACTCCCAGCTCCTCGGGCTTTGAATTGATCTAGAATCTAACACTATTTGCGACATCACCGACAGCGGAGGATGAACGAATTGATTTGTGAAAATAACTAGACATTTCCGACGCGCGGTCATATTCCAGCTCTAAAACGTCAAAACGTATTTCGTTTACGCTCTAGAGCGACCCAAACAATAAGTTGATATAAACGTAGAGATCGGAACAATCACTGTATCTCCAACGAAAGTTGATTTTACAACCGAATTGTTACAACTTAGCCAAGCTTAACTGCGATTCTTCCGCTCTCAAGCTCATATCATAATCTGATGTTTGAGAATGCATGTCAAAAAAGGCCATCGTATGTTGGTCTAACAGTTGCGCGCTTTGGTAGTTGCGTCCAGACTAATGTGATGTTTCATGCAAATTATTTTATGAGAGTTTTTGGAAGGTCTTAGAAACATTTTGATAAAGAAATGAAAAAGATCTTAATGAGTGACTAGACAAAGAATCAATCTACCCTAGCTGATGCAAGATACTAACATCATCCAAAATGATACTAAAATAATTTCGCTGAATTGCGACCCTCAGTGATGATCTCTGCGTTGTCGTCAACGGCGACTAAAGGGTTGAAATCCTTACGTGTCTTTTCGCCAAAGACCCGCAACTGGTGTGCACAACTTCATCGAACTTCTTGTTCAATGCCATAAAGCTCGCAAATGTTTGTTTTAACGAAGCAGATGTATGCTTTATTAAACATTGTGTCACAGGTACATCTCATTCTATTCCCAATTTCCTCCTAAGAGTAAGGTGGTCTGTGGTTGTAGTGTCCGGTCCAACGTACTTGATGGTTGTCTATCTCTCCCACAGTTTTTTGATGATACATATACATAGTAAAGTCCTGTCCATCAAACAATGTAGGCGTTAAAAGTACAGTCTTGGCTCTTAGGCTAGATGAGAGGCGAGAGAGGCCTAATGTATATAATTTATAATGATCTTGTTTGTTCAGCAGATACCTTAGATAAGGTAGATGAATGCTCAGTTCTTGATAAATGTACTTGGAGTTTATCTTGAATGGTAGACACAGTGTGCACCTTTCTCCCAGATCTACCGTTCGTTTCTAGATTTGTTTCTTTAATGGGTTTGCCAAGAACGCGGCCATAGTCATGATGGTTGCAAATCCCTGGCTATTTGCACGTATGTATGTTGTTAGATATATGTATATTTTGGCTAAATAAACTTCTACCGACTGCATTTCATTTGTGTGAATTTACCCTCAACATGGTCATAACCGCACAAATACATTCATTGAGTCCAGTTCAAAATGTACCTGAAACTCAGTGATGATGCTGTCCGAGGAAGGCCACCGCACGAAGCACAAACAGTGCGACAAATAGAATATCGCCAGCAACCTCTACGACCCTTCACCACTCTTACTACAATTTAGTTAGTCAAAAAGCTCTCACACTACAACTGCAATTTTCTACAAGTGCAATTTAGCCACGGTCCTTAGCAAAACCATGCCATGCCACATTCAACTGCCTAACTTATACTCAACATAAATCGCAATTGATTTCAAAAACGTGCCACAAAGCTGGGCGTGCCATAAAACGAACTAAGACACTAAATACCAACACAAAAGCATCAATGCCAACATGAATTTTAAGCCAATTATACATCCATTTCGATATCAGATTTTTGAAATAGATGAACTAATGGAAAGATTCCTGAAATAGTGACCATGCGAACGTCAATAATGCCAAGCTGGACTGGAATTGACATGTTTGTCAGATATCCCAGATCGCTAACGCAACTTACCATAGTTTCTGGTGTTATTAATACCAAGGAATGCAGAAAATTGTGCAAAGATCATCGATGAATTCTTCTCTACCTAAGAAGATCTTGACGCCATGGATGATCTTCAGAACCACACCGTTAAAATGCAAACTGTAAGTACTTAAGTTATAAATTGTATCATAAAACAATTTGTTTTTAAAAAATCTATTTAAAAAATGGGACATGAATTCTTCGTCAAATTTTACTATGAGACTTAAATCTGCGGATTCGACAAGGTGAGTACTGTATCGTGATGTTTTTCTCCGTTCTCTACTATGCGTCTTGTGTGAGACAAATACAAAGTTAGCATTTATGGCCATCGATACATGTAGGAAAACTCAACTTCGCTAATTGGATACATGCAGATCAATACAGTTTTGACAAGGCAAATATAACTCATTATTCCTGTGAAAGAATTAAACGCGCAACTACAACCCCCAATGTTTCAAAACAGGAGCATTGATAATCACCATTGTACGCGTCTAGACCAAGCCAGACGTAGAAAAATGCATGATTGACAAAAAAATGGCAAAGCAAGATACGTCATTGTGAAAGAGTAGGAAATACATAGTAAAGTAAATCTGATGCTGCTGATGCAATCAACCTTCCATAGCAATTGACACACACATGCTGTTTTGCAAGAACTTATGAATTATGTCTTCATTTACCGATTGAATAAGCGCGTTGGACCAGAATTGCCAAATGAAAGTTACGACTCGAGAGGTAGAATACTCGCCGAAGTTTCTGTAAATGCGCTCTAGCATTTTGTGAAACGAGAATGAGATGTCATCAATCATATTAGCAATATCGATCATTCTTTCATGTCACTTGCTACCCATATGAGGTCATTCTATTGTATGAGCATTGATTACGTGAAGTGTAAAGGCGGAAAATGCATGGAAACCGTAAATTATATTATTTTGTTTGAATCATTCAATTAAAATGCAATGCACGTATTTGTAAATTTCCGCTTGTCGCTAAGCATAAAGTCAGCAGTTTTTCCACGTGGGTTGTGTCATGTCTGGCGATAAAATCCCATTTCGACATATCAGACACAACTAATAGCGCAAGAAAAAGATGACGAGGAATTCTCACTTTCATATTGCTGGAGACGTTCTTAGTGTCCAATCGAATATCAATACTTGCGAGTATCTATATCAGTGTTTCAAGTTTAGGCCACAAAACTATGACAAGCACAATGCAACCTGAGCAGATATACAGCATGAAAACTCATACACTGTTGTTCCATGCATCAATGACAAGATGGACAGTGATCGATTTGAAGCAGCAGTGCAAAACTGATCCGTATTACATAGAAGCTAGTGACCTGAAATGGGCAATTAGAATGTCATAGAATGTATAAGAGTTGGGGGGGGGGTTAAAAAATGCAATATAGAAGGTGATGAAGTTGATGAGGAGTGACATGCCTGAGAGATCTATAGCTTGTATGTGTATGATCACCCGATGCATGCAATAAATTATCGCCGTTTTTCAAGCGTTTTGGTGTAATGCTCGAAATCATTGCATTCTTGGTAGAGTATCAATGATTGTTGATGTTGACATATAAACAAGTGTGACTAGCTTGTCTGTTTGGATATTATAGCCGAGAAGGATCAGAGAGGAAATGAGCACTGGAGAAATTGTCTAAAACAGCATGATCTGGTCAGAAATTTATGGAGACGGTTCACGAAGTTTCTAGAGAGGTCCACCAGGAAAAAAGAAGGGGCCGCAGTGGCGTCTACTTTCAGGCAAAGTTTCCGAAAACTGGGGGCCATTCGCCACTTTCATCAAAGTTTGCGCACACACCGGGGGCCAACCCATCACATTATTAAGCACATTTTATAGTTAATTTCTCCCGCCTCTTTTAGAATAATGAAGTGGTGATGAAGAATGAGTATGTACACAAGACAAATAAAATGTGGAAAAAAACATGGTATAGTGCATGCGTTGCCAAGGATTTGAAAAGTGGGCTAGCTAACGGGCCCGTGGCGCCCCATGGGAAGTGTCCATATTCCGGGGGATGGCTCCTGCCACATTTCCGCGAAAATTGTTTTTTGGTATGCTTGAGTTTGCCAAGTCACAATTATCGTGAAGGTAAATGAGCTGACAGGAAAGTGGCCAAAGCAAGATGATAATAAGTAGAAATTTAGCCCATTTGCCCAAATAGTTCTTATTTGTGGCCCCAGGAATTGCAGATGCCAGACGAGCCAAGCGCGGGACCCTCAAAACCAGTGGGCCGTGAGCTAGGTCGTCATTAGTTCACCAGGGTGAGCAAACATGGTGGGAGATGGGTGAGGACAAATGAGCGAAAGGAACTGAAATTAAATTACAACTATGTAGTAGAATAATGACGACAGAAATGCGAAACAATGCGTAGAAGGACAATGATTAAACACAAATTTATAATTTAAATAACGAGCATAGCAAGTAGAAGTATATGAAGGGAGCTGTAGAGTCGGGATACGGGGGGGGAGTTTAAAAAAGAATGAGCGACAACTAATGCGACAGCGAAAGGTAAGACGGAGACTGACGAGATTAAATAACTAGTGGTAACCCTTACAGTCAACCTGCGTACACATCAGTGTAATACATGCGTGTATTTTTTGGGTGTAAATTGGAAAATACACTATACTTTTGTACACGTGTGAGAATATCAATCGTGTAAATCTTTGCATAATGAAATACACGTGTAGAAATACACAACCTTTTACCACAGTGTAAATACACGTTTATATAGTCTTATGACTCTGGTGCAGAAGGTTTAGAATAGATTTAGAATTTCTACATTATATATACGAATGCAGAGGGGGCCATGAATCTCCAGGTCAATATATTCTAATTCTACTGCAGCTATAACTAAGTGGCAACAACAAGACATACCATATAAACGATTGCTACCTACATGAAAATAATGCCAAAATGCACTATCACAACATTTTGACTAGATTTTGCTGATTCTCTAAATTCACAGAATACATATCCAAATTAATGACTAAGTTATTTTTTTTTGGCGAAATACCTCGAAGTTATAAATTTATCAAATTTCTTCATTTCAACAACGATTTCTTCAAAATCCTACAAAGATCATCCCCAACATCAATCCGAACAAAGCTTCGTTGAATATGTTAATTAATGTTCTTTAAAAACATGCAAAAATTTGTAGGCCAAGAGTTTAAATTTAAACCAAAAATTTAAATTAATATTTGAATTTGCCCGAGTGATCATTCTAGAGATTTTACGATTTTCTAACTGCCTTTCAAAATCGCTAAGATATATGATTTGGCAGAAAGCATTTTATGTTTTTTAGAGAAATTTTGTAAGAGCTAAGAATGCCTACTGCAATTCTAGAGATTCTTACTCGGCATTCATTGGCATCCATATAATGTATTTAAGCAGGCAAATATATCTGTAAATGCTGCTGAGACACGTGGTCCTCTGAACATTTTTTATCGACGACAGACATAACCTCATCAAGAACGTTTGAACTCAATCATTTTTTGTCTAATACAGCAATTCTGTTTACTGTAATATACAAAAGAAAATATTTGTATATAAATCCGTATTATTACCATCTAATGTATTCCAATAGGAATATGTACAAGTAATACAATTTTATACGCAATTTACAAAATTCTATCTTTTATCAAATAAATTGTTATGTTTATAATATTTGATAATTGATACTATGCTCTACATCACATTTAAATACTTATTATATAAATATCACATAATAAAATGAATGTGAAATATGTAAATGTGCATGTATTATATTCATTTATTACTTGCTTTACACTTAAAAAGAACATTTCGTTTTATACATGCGTCCCCTTCCTCTTGCTACTATTGGCCTCCTCTAAATGGATCGCTTTTGATGGAGTGTCACAATGCACGAGGCACAGAACTAAGTCCTACAAGTTCTCCTCTTATCCTCCTCTTTCATCTCTCCGGAAACTCCGGAGTCTCCTCGAACTGTTTGTTTTTGAATCGGGGCCACAGTGCGCGAAGCACAGGGGAACAAGCTTCCTCTTTTTTATCATCTCTCTCTCTCACACACACACACACAACCGCACGATCCTCTCTCTCATCTCCACACTCAACCGTCTGCTCCCTCCTCTCTCCACCTCCACTCTCCTCCTCTCACCCCCTCTCTTCCCAACTCCTACTCCCACCTATCAACCCTCAAACATAACCTCAGCACTACCTCTCTCTCTCAACCCCACCTCCTCCGCTCGCCTCACCTCACCAACCTCCTTCCTCTCTCTCCTCACTCCTCCCCACCAACTCGCTTACTCTCCCCTCTCCACTTCACCGCATCTCCCTCCTTCCTCTCTCACTCACTCTCCTCCCTCATTTTCAAATAATCCGCCTTCCAACATACCAAACCTCCCCCAACTCCCTCTTATCACCCTCACCTCAACCCTCAACTCTCTCCACCCCCGTCGCAACCCTCCATCGACTCCACAAGCTCATCTCCCTCTTTCCGACCACCTCCTACTCTCTCCCCCCATCCTCTCTACCTCAACCCTCAACCTCTCTCCTGAACTCTCTCTCTCTTTTCCCCCCCCCCCCTTCCTACTCTCCACTCCATCTCTCTCTCCAATCTCTCAACTCTCTACCTAAATCTCTCTCTCTCCACACCACTCCTTCATCTCCACTCTCTCCATCCCTCTCCAGTCTCTCCCTCTCACCGTCTCATCTTCCAAATCTCTCTCTCTCCTCACCCCTGCTCTTCTCCTCTCTCTCTCTCACCCCTCTCATCCTCATCTCCACCCGCTCACCTCTCCTCCTCTCTCCTCTCTCGCCCTCTCCCATCCTCCGCTCTCACACCCTAATCCTCGCACACTCCTCTCTCCGCGCAAAACTCCAAAACTCTCTCTTCTCCCTCCCTAACTCACCTCTCACCCCACCTCTCATCCTCCGGCCTCTCTCCTCTCTCTCCTCAAAATCAACTCCTCATCCCCCTCATCACTCCATCCCTCCCCACCCAAACTCTCCACAGATCATCTCTCCTCACTCCTGTCTCACTCCCCCCTCCAAACAAAAATCAATCACCTCTCTCTCTCCACGCTTCTCTCTCCCCCTCGCTCACAACCACCCCTCCTCTCTCAACGCCTCACCCTCTCTCCACCCTCTCTCGTACTCACATCCCCAACACTCTCCTCCCCTCTCTCACCACATTCCCAAACACCTCTCATATCCCCGCAATCTCTCTCACACCTCTCTCTCATCAATTTTTTTCACTCGCCACCGGACTCTCACCCCCTCTCTCTCTCACTCCCTCCTCTCCACTCTCTCTACCTCGCCCTCCCCCTCTCTCCTCCTACTCTCCTCCCCCCACCTCTCTTCTTCCACTCCACTCCTCTCTCACCTATCTCTCTTCTAAATATCCGTCCCACTCTCCCACCTCCTCTATTCTCAAACGCCACCCTACTCTCCATACCCCACCCATCCCACCCACACCACTTCTCCTCATCTGCTCATATCTCTCCACTCTCCTCTATAATCCGAATCCCTCTCTCACATCCTCTCTCTCTCTCTCATCTCCACCTCCAACTCGCTCTCTCTCTCCATACTCGCTATCGACCTCCCAACATCACTCTCGCACCCACTCGCCTCATCCACACATCAACTCTCCTCCCCTCCATCACTCTCTCCTCCACAACTCCAAACACGGCTCACCAACCTCCCACCATCATCACTCCACCCCCATTCCCTCCCTCTACTCCCTCTCCTCGCACTCCCCTCCTCTCTCAACATCCTTCATTTCCCCAACTCTCCTCTCTCCAACTCTCCCTCTCTCTTCCCAAGCATCCCCTCCCCCTTCCGATCAGTCAATCTCTCTCAACTACACTCTCTCTCCCTCCAACTCCCGTTCCGTCTCATCCACCCCCGTCTCTCACTCAGCCTCATCTTCCCACCTCTTCTCAACCTCTCCCCAATCCCTCTCTCATGTCTATCGTCCCAACCTCCCTCCCATCCCACGCCTCCTCTCCATCTCTCTCAAACTAACTCTCACTACCCTCTCCACCCGAACCACTCTCACCGCCCCCATCCCCCTCTCTCCTCTCCCTCTCCTACCCTCATCAACCTCTCTCGATCCTCTCTCTCACCTCCCTACTCCACGTCTAATCTCCTCATTCTCTCCCACTCACGACCCCCCCGAACCCTCCTCCTCTCTCTCTCTCCCATCCTTCTCCTCAACCCTCCCCCCTCCCTCATCCCACCATCCTCTCCCCATCAAACAAACACCTCATCTCTCCTCTCCTCTCACCTCTCTCTCTCATCCTTCCAACTCCATTCCTATCATCCTTCATCATCTCGTCTCTTTCTAATACATCTCCCTCAACTCACCTTTCTATCATCCCATCCTCTCGTCCCCTCCGCCTCACCCCCCCCCTCTCCCTCCCCAATCTCTCCCTCTCCCACTCTCTCTTCCTCATCTCTACTCTCATCACACCCTCTCTCTCTCTCTTCTCCTCCCTCTCTCCCATCTCCTTATTTCCCATCTCTCCATTCCAACTTCTTTATTCTCTTTTCTCCATTGAAAGCTATTTTCTGATTTTGAATGTATCCTTAGCTGGAATATCAAGGTCCACCATAGGCGATCAGTTGTTCCCCTATTTTTGCAACACTGTATGACTAAAGGACGTAATGTATATACAATATCTGTCACAATTTTTCCTCTGCACACATCCTCTCCCTACTGGGATATAAAACAACTCGTCGATCGCCTGCCTGTTAAATGACTATGAATGCCCTCAACACCGACCTTCGTCCATGAGACACACGACAAAGAGGATGCGAGCGAGACTGTGATATGCTTATATCCACCAAGGGCGACATCAATTGCACAGTCTTCCACTCAGTGCAATCGTGCGTGTTTCAGTCCATCCCAGCAGCGTCAAGCAATGTCGTTCAAACTGGTCTTAAGCCTGATACACACAGGAGCGATATTCCTTCCGACAAGCAACTCGCTTCCAATTGAGGTCGCTTCATCGTAAGCAACTGACATGGCACCACACTGATTCCACTCAAATCTTAGTCCGTAAGCGACTGCCCGGCTACAAATGGCGTGAAACTGCACACACCTGCGTTGCTTATCGGTTTTGTTGCAAAGCGATGCTGACATAATATCTCATTCAGCTTCCGCAACCCGCCATTTTCAAAAATACGAGTGAAATGGATTCGTATGAGAGTGCAGCTGCGGCGGTCTGTGGAAATGCTTAATTTCAACGATTATATTCGCAAGAGAAGAAGAAGAAGGAAAGATCGGAGGTTTGGACTCATGATCTGGTTTGAAGAAGAGAACAAATTTTGAGCCTACAACTGCTGATAAGTTTGGGAGATTAAGAGCAATGATCGTGCTCGGTATCGAAATTTCATGCGGATGGATGCCGAAACATTTGACGAGCTGCATAATTTAGTGGCACCAATGATCATAAAGAAGGATACCAACTTTAGAATGGCAGTACCTACTCATGATCGTCTAGCCGTCACTCTACGTTTTATGGCAACAGGTAAGAGCAAAGAGGTTTAATGTATAGGGAACTAGAGCGGACAGAAAGGCCTTTTACAATAGAGACTGATGGCACCACGCAATTTAATGATAAAATTTCAGTTTAACAAAAGACTTTTTCTATCGGTTTGTTTTACCGACGATAAGTGGCTACTAACTAATTTATCAGTAGATTCTAAATATGAACTTTATGAGATTTGTGAAATCATCGAAACGAGAATTTATTACATTGCACAGTAATTTAAGTAACAAGTCATCAAGCATTAAGGAGCAAAATGATTTATGTATAACTTTGAAGTATTTATAATTGCGAGAGCGTGCACAATTGAAAGTGGACCAATAATTGAAATCGCTCGAACCACACCACGACAAATCTTGATTAGTGAATTTTGCACCATTGTTTTCCTTATAGTTTGAGGACATCATTCAATTTTTACATGTTGTCCAGAGCCAGTTTACGTGAGAATTTACACACTTATACCCTCGCCATGAATTGATCCATTTCGTGTTCAAATGTTTGCAACCATGATGCAGTGTAGATCATATTGCTACTCAAATGGCTAGCACTTGAAAATCGATCTATCATTGAGACACCGAAACACTTGTCGAACACTCAAGAAATTCCTCATTGACGCCAGATTGTTTTTGATCAAGAATTAAAAACAGCAAAGTACCGTTGTTGTAGAAGGCATCAATTCCATACATAACAAAGACCCTCATTTGGTGTAAGCGCACCTCGCTGTGTGGATATTTCCGCAATAATCGGTACGATGAGATAAGTGCTGTCCACAATCTGTTTAAAGGAGTCTTATTGTCTCGTTTACTGCAATGAAAGCCATTCGATGAATAAGACTGCCAACCTGCGCATGAAACGCACGCGCTCTGTGGTTGAACTGATGCGGTCCCTTGAGCATGCAACGATACAAACATATTGTAGGTATCAGTGTGTGTAACCGCGCGCGTCTGTACCCAAGATGCGTGATGTGTGCGTGCCAGCGGTGTCGAAATTTCATGCAGAGTAATTGCCATGACGGGCGTGAAGCCCAAGCCATGAATTTCGCCAACCAATTTGAGCTGTGTGCCCCGTACAAAATTTAATGCAATTTAGCTACTTAGCACACTGAACACATGACCGTCCTTTTCCCGCTTAAAATCGTCATTCGAACATCATATTCGCGTTTGCATCAAAAGTGGTTAGCGCGACGAGCTTGAAACCATAATGAATTGAAACATCGGGATAAGAAAACCCTACAGAAATTTTTTCCAGCAAATAGAAAACAACAAAGAAAAGTAACAGCCCATACATTTAGTATTGAAAATATCAATTACAAGCGAATTTGATGAATTCGCCGGGACTTATGTTATTCACCCCGTTTTCAAATGTCTAAAATCCGTTTAAAACTATCAACTGTCGAAAAACTTCAGATACACGTATTTGAATATTTTCTACCCACATACAAAAAATATGCAGATTCGTCAAGTAATTTTTGAATTGAGACGATTGACGTGAAGTGTAGCGATGTCAACAGCTTGATCGACTTTGTCTGTTCGACGCATTACTGTTACTAGTGTGTGCAATGTTCTTTTCGTTCAGTCTCATCCATTACTATTGAATCTTCTCACGACCACAACCACACAATTTCTTAAATTATATAGAACACCAATGGATAAGGATGTGGTCAGGATCATAATCACTTTACTGCAAACGTTATCGCGACAAGAATTTGTTGACTAGTGCAATCTACTCAGACGTGAGGGTCAGGCGAAGTTAGATTCAAGCTGCTGACATCGCTACACTCACGTCGTCATTCGTCACTTAATTCAAAAAGTTACTTTTCAGATTTGCATAAAATTCTGATGTAGGTAGAAATTATACTCAATACGTGTCTCTGAAAGTGTTATGAGGATTGATTCATTTCTACGGATTGTAGACAAATTTGAAAATGGGGGGTGGAGATAACCACAAGTACAATTAGCCATACAGATAAATATCGATATTCATCGGTAAACAATGAAGTCGCATTTCCATAGACGCTAAATGAGCCTCATCACAGGAGGTTTTCCGTTTTGTAATCAGTTATGGGTCCGAAGTGATTCATCTGTATGTTATTGTAATTTTCGATATCGGTAAAAAGACACGAAGTATGAAGGAATATATATTCATTACAAAAAGTTAGGTACTTATGGGGTTACCCACATTTCAAAATTTGGTATAAAAAACGTAGAAAGAATCAATCGTTACAAAACTTTAAGTGCACGTGAGGATATTTTCTATCAACATAACCAAACTTGACCAATTGGACAAGATTCTGAATAAGGGGCGATACTTTGAAGTGGAAGCGTTGATGCAGCTTGATCTGATTACTTCTGACCCTCATCGTTCTGTGC
Source organism: Prostheceraeus crozeri (assembly GCA_907163375.1). NCBI lineage: Eukaryota > Metazoa > Platyhelminthes > Polycladida > Euryleptidae > Prostheceraeus > Prostheceraeus crozeri. The sequence continues at coordinate 3,656 of CAJQUW010016952.1, read as the reverse complement.
ATTAAAGGCACTTGAAGTTAACAAAGTCATTTCCCGGACAACTTCCTGAAGTGATGATGACAAAGCCAATATTCCCTTACACTACATTTTAATTTATAAGGGTATGTGGCAAGGAGGGAAGAGTTCAAATTAGTGGATGAGACAAGAGGTGGAAGAGAACAATGCACACACGAGTAGCTATAATGGTCGAACAGACGATGTCAAATCAGCAGCTGACATCCGCTCACTTCACGGAATCGTCTCTAATGCAAAAGTACTTGTCTGATCAGCGTGAGATTTTTTATGTGGGTAGAAAATATGCTTAATTACGTGTTCCTGATGTTTGGTGGCGATTAATACATTCTTGCAGATGCTTGACAATTGAAAAAACATGTGGGGGGGGGTGAGAGGATGGGGGGATAACCCATTAATACCAAAATGATTATACACTTTATGGCCGCCCGCATCGCCATTGCGACATATGTCCAAAATTTATAGCGTTGTTGTAAGTAAGTAGTCAGGAAAATTTATTCTCTGATCCACTTCTGTCCGTTCATGTCATTATTCTACACGAAAATAAGATGACAATATGTTATATAAAGTTTGAGCATGCGAGAAATCTAGGTGAGGTGAATCTATGGGTGGCGGGTGTTGATACAACAAAATTATCAAGTTCTGTGGAATCTTCAGCCTTTTGGCCACTTCTTTTAACAATGTGATTGACACGCTTTCTTTATTCACTCAAAACTCGAATGCTTCTGTGTGCGAATTCACTTTACTTTGGTATTGTCCAACAATTCATTTGCTTGTCTATACTCGATCAAATCGCCCCTTTTTTTAATGGCTTCCTGGCATACTCAATTTTAGCTTTCATGCAAATTAAGATTCTTCACTCGTCTATGCCTCATGTTTCCTATGTACAGATTTGACAGCTTCAAATATTGACGCCTCTTTCATGCAATATAATCTGTATTTATAGCAGCGGGTTTGCTGATAATGCACGGGTTACCATCAGACTCCACGTAGTATCCCCATATCCCCCCCCCTCATTTGGCTTCGTTAAGCTAAATGTACCTTTTATAACTGATCAGATAGCGGGCATAGAGATAATGCATCGCTCAAATGCATCTGCCATTTACAAGCCTGTCATAAACAGTAATCACGTATCTAGTTTAACAAGCCTACAAAGCTCACGAAAACTAAACAGCTATTTCCCTTTTGGAAACGAAGGACATGCAAGCAGAGACGCATTAGGTCAATAGTAAAAACTTTGGCATGCAAAGGCTGTGAAAGATGCGTTCAAATAAGGAAGACTTATAACAAACCATTGACAACATTTTAACAAATGTTTTAACAAACTCAATTTTAAGGAATCTTTCCAATATACCCAATGACAGTTCCCACAGAGTAAGCGGACACAGACAGAACTCCGCCTTTGTCCCTATACAAAAATCCTCGCGATCAGCAACGGATATTAGAAACATCGCAGCAGACTAAACAAATGGGAAGGTTTTCTTCAGGATTAATGAAGGATTATCAGTTTGACTTAATGGTTTTTGTGTAAATCACACGGATACGATTCGATATTATAATAATGCTGTATCAGGATGATACTAAACCGGAATCAAACCGAATAATACTACAAATGACCACAAATTTCACTCACTTGAATTTTTTTCCTGCTATACATGCCGTACACTCCAATAATCAACTAACTCCCAGATCATACTGTTAATATTGTAATCAGCATGACACAGGAATCCACTGACCATCGGTACGAAACGACTGAAATGAATACATCAATTAACAAATATATTTGAAAGATATGCCGACCCAACCTCAAGCAACGTAATTTTAAATCCAGTGGCTAGTTGCGCAACAGGACTCAAAACTTACGAATTTGAGGCAATGAACAATCTGAAAATGAAAAAATTACCAGAACTCACGTTAGGTTTTCCATGTCTCATCTTCCTTCAGAGATCAAAGTGGCAGAACTCATGAGAACTGAAAGAAATAAGACATCCACTATATAGGTACTTGCATTGAGATTATCATGGATAAACATCAGATGGGACCAGGGATCGCAATTCACCCAAGAAAACGGAAAGTCGGGAAAAACCGGGGTTTGAATGCATAAATTTGAAATATTCACGTTAGACTAATTTAGTAAAAAAACCGGAAAATTGCGATCCCTGGATGTGACATTGAAAATATTGAGGCGCATCGCATCATAACATTGCTACGCGTTAGCAAAATGAGTAATCAGAATTCAATATAGAATAGCTTCTATGTTGACATTGCTTTCAACCTCAAGAAGGCATATTCAAAATTCAGTTGATATTTCTAACTTCAAAACACAAAAACATCTCCACGAATTAATCAAACTCACATAATCTTTCTCCATTCCAACTTCAGAGATTCACCTCGCAATTTCCAAAGAAACACATAAAAATACATGAAAGAAATGACGCATCTATTGAAAATATTTGCGTTAGTCAACAAGAATGAAGTTTGAGCAGGTTACGAAACGCATTATCACCTTATTCTTCCACGTTATGACCTCAAACAATTTTGCTGATAAAAATGAGGCTATTGAAAGACAAATCAGGGAGTTATTTCAGGGAAATTTTATTCTTTTATACTTCCTGATTCTAAGTGTCTTCTATTCCTAACCACAAATTGATTCAGTCTTAGGTAATGTAAAAGCTGATAAAATATATAATGACAAAACGATTACGGTATGTAAACGAACGTGTATTTTTAATTCATACATCGAAAGGTTAACAAAGAGTTTTCTTCGATAACCCCACTAATATTGAAATACAATTTACGCTAGATTTACTGCAAAAAGTGTGATATTCAAAAAATATGAGTGGTTATCAGTTCCGTAGTTACCGCATAATATTTTTTCCAATTAATTGCTTAGACTTTCCACGTTCTCTTTCTTGACTAAGTATTTACGGTTACAAGTATTATTAATAGTCAACGGCAAATTTTCCGTTTGTTGGCACCTGCACGAGTTTCCAAATAAATGGCTTAGAATTTGTTTTTGCTATTAACATAAAGAAATTTGTTACTCACGTCTGAATCTCAACTAACAAAATGAGGATGGAATACTATCCTCAACAGCGATACATACACCATTCATTCGTAGTTTCCATTCATGAAGAAAGTAAAAGCGGCTAACTGATGAAATCGGGAACTCAACTGCTAACCAGGAGAGCGTCTAACTACGAGGGCGTCGTTATGCTCGCATTCATGAATCAAGGGGCAATCTCCCTCTTACGTCAGCAATAAAGTTCAAATGATTAGAGGTCAAAATAAATTAGAATTAAGTCAAATTCTAAGAGAATATCATGAATGAATGATAACTATAACTCATTATATTTAATTGTTGAGGAAGAGCCAAGGTTTTAGTGATGTTTTACTTTAATTATGATGTAATTAATTTCGGTTGCTATTCGGCAACCATCATCAGATAGAAGGAATTTAACATAAACGCAAAAGTCATGAATTCAAATTTCACATTAACATAGGAAATAAGGGAGTCACGGTGCGTCAAAAATAGATATTGCCAAAAAAATTCTCCACTCGCGATTTCTCTTTTTCTGAATACCTATATGCCAACTGTATCTGAAAATCAAAATCCAAAAATCTTTTACAGGCGTCTTTGCAAA
>CAJQUW010016951.1:0-152445 GCA_907163375.1 Prostheceraeus crozeri | reverse complement strand
TATAGTTACTTATTTTTTTTCTCTATGTAAGCTAAGACTACAATAGAGGCTAGTTCATAAAAAACTTATACACTTTAGATTAACGTATAGTCTGGAGGCGTAGTAACCTTATACCTTCCTTATTTTTTTCCTCTTTTAAGTTCGGATCAATAGAAGATAGTTTAATAAAATGATTTATACTTAGATTAGCGTCGTAGTCCGGAGGTCGTATAACCATATACATCACTTGAAAATCTTTTCTCTTTTAAGCCTCGGATACATAGCAGGATCGTTTAATAAAATGATTTATACATAGATACGTAACAGTTCGGCGGGTTAGTAACGATATAGTTACTTATCTTCTTCTCTTTTCAGCCACCGACTAAATAGCACGTAATCGTCTAGTGGTCGCAACCATATAGTTACTTTTATTTTTAGTTCCTTTCTCAAGTTCGGACCGTCGACCACTCCACTTGAGTATCTTGCCTTCATTTAAGCTCGACAGTCGATGCTCCTTGAGTGTCTTGGGTTCTTTAAGTCTCGGACTATCCTGTACAGTCGTAGTGTCGGCGCAGTCGATCAAAACACTAGCGATTCGAAAATCGCTTAGGGATACGCTCGATGTTATAGAAAGGAATTCCAGATTTCCGAGTATATTGCAAGATGCTACAAACCTCTAGTTTGATGCTTTAAAAATACTTAAGTGGCCATAAACCAATCATAGCTGAAATGAATAAAATGTATTTTGCTTTCCTATATACATTTATACATTAAAATATGATGAACAAGTATATAATCGACCACGTACCAGTTTTAACAGATTATCGTCTTCTACAAAGCCTCTCCCCCGAACATGAAGTTCAATATTTTACATCGTAAATATATGCCATTCGTGCAAGATACCAAAATAAAAACACGGGTATTAAGAAGTCACACTAAGCTAACCAGTGAAAACCTTTCCACTTTGTCTACGACGTTTCAGAGTATTTTTAGCATTACAATAATTTATGGTGGTTGATTAATAAAGAAAATTTTAACTATTTATGATTTAGAAACATACATCAATTAAATATTCCTGTTATGGTGAAAAGCATATAATTTTTTATTATAAAAGTAAATAATGGAAAATGCTTACTTTATATTGCACCATGTGTAACAAACAGTTACAGACACCTTAGAGGTTTATTAACATCTCATTTAAATAAGTTCAAAAATACATTTACGAAATGTTAGAACGACATTGATACAAGTAGTAATTATAACGAGATATGAATGGAATATATAAAAATATCTAAAAACATTACCTATGATATAGAAGTTAAAAAGATTATTTGATGATGTACTTATTCATCATTCAGAATATAAAAAAATTTTTTAGCTGTAACTAGCGTCTGAACCGCGAAATTGAGATAAAGTATCTTTTTCACCTTATGAGAGACTCCCGCACCTCGAACGAACCGATAGGTTATGATAGGGCTTCACCCCCGCTACAAAGTCCGTTCAGTGCGACATTTATCGAATAATTCTGCATCGACATCTCGTCGAAACCGATAGAAACTTTTTCCATCGACTCTTCTATCCAACTTCCTGCTATAATATAATTTTAGAATAAACGTCTGCTTCAAACAGCGCACTGCTATATGAATGGTAGCTAGTATGTTCGCGTACACAAAAGACTGGGACTGATGCCGAAATATTGAACGACAGAAAGACCACCATCCGTACCACAACGGCCATTTTAACTCCAAACTCAAGTAATCCTACCAACTGTACCAATCCGATATACACAAATACTATTTGACACTGCAATGATACCTAATATACTTAAATAGATGCTATAAATGACAGCTCTCGATCACGCTGCGCTTGGAATACCTGGTTGGCCAAGCTTTGTTAGAAATTAAGTACTCCAAAAAGAACAATTAGTTCATTAATAAACTATAAATCAATCACATACTGAGACGCGTACGCTTACCATACCCCTACCACTCTTCAGTTCACCACCCAATAATTAACATTACTCAAACGACGACTAAAATACTATATCTTTTGTTTTCCTCGTGGCAGTGATGTCTATAAGCACCCATTTTCACATCCCTGCACGATATCCACAAAGCAAGACTAACGCTCATCACAATAAACACGGAAGAATACATAAATGAATTAGTCTCTTTCTGATGCGATTAGATGATAACATTTCCGCACTTATCGATGTATAAATTTAAGCTAACAAACGCTTTCCATAAAACTAAGTCTCAAAACCATATCCAATAGATTGTAAATGTGTTTGAATTAAAATGTGAAGTCACTATTTCTATTGGTAATTCTTATCCCTTTATATACTGGAAGACGCTGTTAAAGTTAATGACACTGTCTATGCAAAACGCAACAAGAATTTTATTTTAGATTAATTAACAGTTTATGCCTGAACAGAAATGCAAATATAATGAACGACGAGGGGTGAGGTATGTATATACACATAATATTATTTACCAAGACTTTGTAATATGTACTGAAAAATATGAAATTATAAAAACATTAACACCCATATTGGTTACTCATAATAATTATAAAGGACGCTGTTTTACTTCTGGATATCAACAACAGTTACAGATGTTACAGCAGCAATATCAACAGCAGTTACAGATGTTAGAACAGCAATATCAACAACAGTTTACAGCAGCAATATCAACAGCAGTTAGAGATATTAATACAACCAGCACAAGCAAATATATTATATTATAAAGAACATTACATATTGTGCAAAGATGTTTCTATACTTACAAAAACTTCAGATAATGCTAATTTCCCCTGTCTTCAATGTATGATAAGTTTCAGAACTGAACAAGCATTGAATAATCACTTGGGAAATTGTCAAGAAAATGAAGCAGTCAGAAATACGTTTCCTAAAGAAGAATATTTAAAATATAATAAATGGTGATATAAAAATAAAGTACCTTTTACTATATATTGTGATATTGAAGCATTTAACATTAAAGTGGATGATGTTGTTGATGTTGATGATAAAAATAAAAACAAAAGTAAAATTATTTATAGCCAAAAACCATTTTGTCGTGGAATGCATATTCATTCAAATTATCCTAACTTATTTCAATCAAGATGTATTGATTATTGTGGTGAAAATAGTTCAGAAAAGTTTACAAGAAAAATAGAAGAATTACAAAATATTTTTTCACAATTACTGGAAACAATATTCCAATGGTTCGTTTAACAGATAAACAAGAAATAAAATTTGAAGAAGAGACAAATTGTTATTATTGTAATAAAAAATTCGGTTGTGATAGAGTAAAGGATCATGATCATCTAAATGGAGGTGTGGCACATAATTCTTGTAATCTTAATGCAAATAAATTTAGATATAACTTTGTTCCTTTATATTTCTACAATGGTTCTAAGTATGATTTCCATTTAATAATAAACGAATTATTCTCATCTGAAACATTACAACAACTAAGAACAAACGTACTATGTAAAACAGAAGAAGAATATTTTTCAATGCAATTTGGTAGTATTAGAATATTAGATGCATTTAGATTTTTTACTCCTTATTCATTAGAGTTCATGGGAAAAACATTGAAACCTGAACAATGTAAAATATTAAGTAAATATAACTTGAAGCCTCTAAAAGGCATATTTCCATATGAATATATAACCTGCGGTTCACAGTCGAAGACTGATCTAACTGGAGATATCGCTAGAATAAGTGAAATAATGCAAGAAAAACAACTTCCTTCATGTGACGAATTTAAAACAACATTAAAACAATCACAACTGTCTGAAGAAGATTATGCAGAAGCTGAAAAGAATTGGAAAGAGTTAAATTGTAGAACAATGTATGATTATACAATGAAATATCTTCAGATAGATGTATTAATACTAGCTGATCTATTTGAATACTTTCGTGATGTGTATAGAATATTACGGATTAGATCCATGTTATTGCTATTCTACACCAGGTTTAACATGGTTAGCAGGATTGAAATTTACTGATATTAAACTTAAATACTATAAAGTTCTTACCATAAATTATTGTTCTTTGAATCTGAATTAGAGGTGGAGTTTCATCAGTTTTAGGTAATAGATATGTTAAATGTTATAACAAGAAAGTAAACCCACAAGAATATGGAATAATGAAACCTTTGTCACTAGAGGAGAAAGAAAAGATATTAGAAATTTTTCGAACGAAACGAGAAGGAGTAGAACGTGAAAATGCAATTGATGAGTTTATGATAGAAAAGTATTTGTTATATTATGATTTTAATAGCTTATATTCTTCTTGCATGATACAAGAATTGCCTACAGGTGAAATGGAATGGAGTGGTAATGATAAGTACGAACGAACTATTGAAGATGGATTTGGTTACGTATATGAAGTTGATTTGCGATACCTGATGAAATAAAAGATACAACAATATATTTTCCATTCTGTCCTGAAAATTAAAATACCTAATATAGACGACTTTACAGATTATCAAAAGTCTATATTACCTAAAAAATACAGACCAACAAAGAAACTCATGTTAACACAAAGTAATAAAGAAAGGTGTGTTGTTGAAGGAAGAATGTTAGATTGGTATTTAGATCATGGAATGATTCTCACTAAAATACACCGAAAATCAGTATATAAGAAATCGAAGGGATTAAAAAATTATATAGAATTTAATATTGAAAAACGTAAAATAGCTAAAAGAAATAAAGATGATTTTGGAAACGTATTCTTTAAATTAATGAATAATGCATTTTATGGTAAAACTTTAGAAAATGTACGTAATAGACAAAATATTGAAATAGTTTATAATAAAGATCGATTTCAAAATTTAACAAGGAAACCAACATATAAAAGAACTACTAGATTTAGTGATAATCTATGTGCTGTACATCTAAGAAGAAGCATTGTAAAACATGACAAGTTTAATTTTATAGGATTTACTATATTAGAATTAGCTAAGCTAATTAATTAGTACTAATTAATTAGTATACATTTATATATGATAATTTAGCACCTGCTTATGGTAAAAACTATAAACTACACTTTAGCGATACGAATTCCGTTTTCTTAGAATTAACAATACCGTATAATTCTTCACTTGATGAAGAAATAGATAAAATAAAAGATATCATTCATCCTTCTGATTTATGTAAACTAAAAGATGAATTAGAAGGAAATGAGGAGTACATAACAGAAGCTGTATTTCTAAAAGCAAAATGTTATTGTTATAATACAAAGTCTAAAACATCTAAAACATTAAAAGGAATTTCAAAAACATCAATAGCCAAACAAATAACATTTCAAGATTATAAGAAGGCATTGTTTAATAATGAAATAAAATCAACATGTAATTATAGACTTTGTTCAAAGAAACATAAAATGTACTTAAAAGAGGAACATAAATTAGCATTAGATCCATTTGATGATAAAAGAAAGATTTTATCTGATGGAATAACTACTATACCTTTTTAATTTCTTTAACATCTAGTCAGAGAACAATTGTTCGATTCAGAGTTTCACTCTGTGAACAAATGTTCTATAACTCTGTCATGTACTTTTATAACAATATTGATTGTGATAAATTCATAGTCGTTTGACCATGCATTACTGCAAGATTGTTTAAAGTCATCTTTATCTCTTATAGGCTACATAAGTCTCTTAACAAATCACTTAGGTTTCTTGGATTGATTTCGAAAAGCATAAGAATATTAGCATTCTTTCTAATAACGCTGCCATCTAGTGAATACGTACTTTGTGTCAAATAAAAGACACTACAGTTATTGTGTCGTCCTCTTGTAAAATAATTTCTCTGAACTGCCTGATCTCTGTTATTAACACAATCATCAAACACAACACAATATTTTTTCGTTTTATTTAGTTTACTAGGGTCTTGCATATTACCACTATCATCTATTAATTGTATCGATATGTGTTTATTTATTTCGGGTTCTACTAATTGTTTATTTTTTGCTGCTTCTTCACACCACGAACTTATTTCCTCTTCATACTCCGATTTTTCATAGTCTTCAAACAGTGAAGCTATAGCTGATTTTGTAAGATTATTTTCAAAACCATATTTCAAAAATTGATAAATAGGTTGGTCCGCTGTTGTTGTATAAATGATAAGATTGTTATAATCCAAAAAGTTGGGTGTCGTGAGAATTTTAAATAATAGATACGCTTTTCCACAACCTCATCTGCCACAGATAACTGATAAAACTTTATTTGACAAGTTATGATGATGATTGAATTTCACTTTCTTGTTTCGTGGAGATTTTACACAGTTGTTTTCACTCATTTTTTAAGTTAATATTTTTAATTACACCTCTCGTAATAATAGATCTATCATAATCTCCTCACCTCCAAAATTTATTGCCTTTCCTTTCTTATCTGTTATTTTAATGGTGATTGAATTAATTGTTTTTCGTGTAACTGGAAAATATATTAATGATTTTGGGATTACATTTAAACTGTAACCAATCGGAACTGTAAATGCTGGATAACTGAAGATATTATTTGTTAGCTTTCCATTAACATAACCACCTTCTATAATATCACACTGAACGTTGATTGAATTTATTTGAGTTATTTTAGGTATATTTTCACTGATATGAAAACCTTGTGCATAGAGTTGCTTTTTAAATCCTAATAGTCTTGATAAAGATTTGTCAATATCAAAATCAACTTGATGATTTTCATCTAAAGTAAGAGAAAATTTATTTACTGCTGGTTCAACTGCGAAATGTAATTGTTTCTTGTCTTTAAATTGAATACCTAAATGTCTTTTTATTTCATTGGAAATCGATTCAACTTCATGAGATCCAGGAAGAAAAGTCAGTATTTTCCAAGTTTTGCCTTTATCATTAGAATATTTAAATCGGTCATTTACATCTTTGATAATATTTTGTATAGTGTTAAATGTTGAAAAGCTAGTTAGTGCTACTTCATAATGTTTGTCTTGTTCTAAGTGAATAATATGATCTAAATTACAAGTGTAGGATGAAGTACATGTAGTTGCTATAAATTTTAATGTCGTACTAAATTTTGATGAGGTCAAAATCTCGGTTAAATTTTCTAAATGTTTATTAATTTTTCTAGTTCTGCCGAAGACATTTTTAACTAAATAATTTAGAGAAGCTTTTACAACGAAGTTGCCGCTTTGCTGTAGTCCTTCTCATTTATAATTTTTTTTCTAATAGTCTTTTAAGATTGCATGTATTTCGTTAAAGCTAGAGTTATGTCCTTCTTTTGTTGCAGCTAATAAAATCTCTAAACTTTTTATTAATTCTTGTGGATCATCAGGTAGGAAAACCGTTGTCTCTTTAAGTCCTGTTCCTGTTTTTGGATAACCGCTCATTGGTGGATAACCAGTCGGTGTTGAATAACCAGTTCTTGCTAGAGAAGCAGCCATTGATGTTGAATAACCAGCTGTTGGCATTGGTATCTTTGTTCCTGTTTTACTGGTACTAGACGTTTTGGATAATAAGCCATTCAAATTTTTATAACGCTTAAGAGTTTTTACAGTTCCAACTTAATCTAACATACTTTTACATTTCAGTAGATCATCAGTATGATATTTATCTAAATCCGCTCCTCTTAATAAATCCACGAAATTTCTGTCTAAACTGAAAGCTGTTTTGTATGGTGTAAAAATTAAACTTTCTTTAGTATTTATAAATAATTCTTCTCCACCTAAGTAAAATCTAAGAGATGGTCTTCCATCTATAAAAATTGTAGAATGTTCAAATAGCATAGATTTTGGTAATTTCTTTTCCATGTTTGCTTCTAACAAACCATAATCATCCATGATGGTTTTCTGCACTGGATCAGATATGTCAAATCGTTTATCATGAACTGCAAGTTCTTTCTCAAGAGTTTTGAGTGGTGCAATAGTTTTTTCAAAATCAGTTTTCACTTGTTCAGTTAGGTGCATTTTTTTGATTGAACGCCAGCTTGTAGCATTCGATATTGTCTATAATTTTTCTTCATAATATTTTTCTGTTTTATTAATTGTTCTAGTTGTTTTATTTTAGACTCATTTGTATTCATCATTTTATAATATAATATTTGAATTTTGTGGTAGCATAGAGATACAGCAAAGGCATTTTACTGAACAACTTATTTTCGTTCTAGTCATTTTTCTTGTCAAGCTTTGCCACTTGAACTTTGTTCTAACGTTTTTAATAAAGTTTTTATTTCTTCTAAAAAAGCATCATTGTCTACTTTGTCTTGAGATTTAACAGGAATTTTATTTGCTTCTCTAGCTATTTGATCAAATTTTTCAATCTCATCTAACGTAATAACATTGTCATCACACACTCTCTGAAAGTAGTAATGTAGTTTATCATATACTTCTTTGACATGTGCATGTTTCTTACTTAAGGATTTTCGTTTCTTAGTCATTAAAGATTTATCTATCAATGTTGCAAGTGACGTTGTAAAAACACCTGTACCTGTTAAAGCTGTAGCAACAACAGGAATTGTAACAGCGCCAGATGAAATGACAATAGTGAGAGCGCCTAAAGAAACTGTTAAAAATGCTCCAATACCTTGTGTTACATTCTTAACTATAGTCCATCTTTTTCTTAATTTATCATAATGTTCTAATCTTAATAATAATTGGGATTCTTTATCTTTCATGTACCTGACTCTATCTTTATGTTTTGCTATATCCATTTCATATGATAATGAAGGATATAAAGGAGCTGATGGCACTTTTGTTTTTTCATCTTCCATTTTTTAAATGAATATTTTTATATGTGCTGTGCTATTATATTGCTGAAAAAGTAGCGATCTTAGGGGTGAAAAGATCTTAGGGGTCAAAAGATCTCTAATTTCTGAAAATATAAGTATTTTAAGCTCTAAAATCAGGTATTTGATATTTTTTAGGGGTATTAAAAAGTTTTTAGGGGTTTTTGCAAATTCGGATTTTTTTGAAAAATGCTTGTCCTGGGAGTGTCAAAAGTCTTATTACTATCTCCCACTTGAAATCTACTAGTCCAGGATAAGTCTGTTGATGTTGGAACTCAGCTGAGTCATGTGATGCAAAGTGTTCATAGATTCTCGATCTCATGGTTCTGTTTGTTTGACCTATGTAGCATTTTTGTTGCCATGTTATTCTGTATATGCATGATTTCTGATTGCAGCAGCTTGGAAATGATGTTGACGCACATGCCCTGCAATTTCGAGGGCAAGCAGAACATCCATTGGTTGGTCTCAATGACAAACCTAGTGAAAATTCTGTCTGAAAGATACCGGTATCTCTTATTTTTATTTGATTATTTGTTGATCTTTTTTGGCCGAGGATTTTTCTTCCTTGCTTTTCGTTGATGAAAGGAATTTTCATGCATGTCACAGGTTGGTCTCTAACGTTCTTTTTATTTTCTCTACATATTCTATCAGCAGTGCCATATAATTTACCTTTCTTATTGTGTTTTTAGATGCTTTGTTAAACAGGATGCCTTGATTCTTTAAGTATTTCCTCCTTCCTCACAGAAAGATCAGTAGTGATAAATGTCTACATATTTTGCATTACTTACATTCAAATTTTATAAATGCTCTTCGATGTTTGAAAACCTGATTTGGTTCATTTGTGAGTGACAAGGACTTCCGCAACGTCGTATGATTAAACATTTTATACCTATATTGAAGCGTTTTTCGCAAAAAAGTAGAATAATCTGTCAAATACTGACCAATGACAGATCTGATCAATCGAAGAAAAATAAACTAATAATTATGTACAAAATCTAAAGTGAGGATGATATTTTTGAAACAATCAAGTTTTCAGAGCGTCACGGTACAGCTCACAGGGCAGTTATTGAGTTCATGCATTGAATAAATTATTACACAATTTCCCTTTGTAACGTGATCATTTTGGAACGCCTATCTATTTATTATACATGCAGCTAGAAACAATATTATTGAGACTGTCATATTTATGGAACTGATATAGGTAGGTCTATACATGTAGACTGAAAAAAGGACCTCAAATAATTCGCAATGCATGCTTCGTAAGTTGTCATGTGCCTCATGACAAAACACAACTAAATTTAAGAAGTAGCAGCGGGGATCAGTGCTTCAAATTTTTTTCCGCGCATTATAGCACGAAAAAGGCTTCAAACTTTAATGGTCATTGGATGTAGGACTGTTGAATCGTCATGAAAATAAACTAAACATCCTACTATAAAATAAAGTTAAAATGTGGAATCTGCCTTGTAACACTCCATTGCAAATTTTACAAACTACCATGAAAATCCTGACAAACCATTGAAAGCTGTCAAAGTTAAAAAAAATGCGACAATTTCAAAAGTAAGCAATCATGTTTTTTTTCGTGTAGAGAGAATCCACCACAGTCTGAACATAACCAAATGGCATCAACACATGGCATCAACAAAGCAAAAAACTTGAAATTAGACTTAATTGAAATCGATCATGTAGAATTCAAATGACAACCTCACAAACAGTTATCGATGGCATTGATTTCAACCCTTTTGCTGGTAGAAATTTGGTATCATTCATGAAACAAGAACATGGAAATTATTTGATCCACAGTTTATTATGCTTTGACAAATTTATCCGACTAGAATGAGCATCTGGTAGGCACCATACAGGTAACAAAACCATACAGCACCATGCAACATACATCGCTACGAGATGAAGAGAAATAAGGCATTTGGTAGCAAGTATTTCACCGGTTTGGTAGTGATGCCTACGATTTACAATAAATAAATCTTCTTTTGCTTTTGCGTTTAACTGTTGTCAATGTTTTTGTCATCGATGTCTGTCGTTCGCTCGTTTTGTCTGCATGATAGAAGCAACTCATAAAATAGCCAACAATGCAATTTGTCACTCTTAAAAATAAATGTCTTCCATAATTTTAAGTGCTGATGCACGCTGCTGTTCACAAAATCCAAAATGAGAGCCAAGAGTGCTGAACATGACTGCGACTAGGAAATTATTCCCAATATCTAGTGCTCTTTGAGTTCGAATATAATAGTGCCCATTTCAGAACTGTTGAGGTTCGAAAACACAGTACTTACTTCCTACTCATCCTATAGTGCTCATTTAATGAGTTGCTAAGGACTTGAACCTCCACTAGTCGGTAAATACCATACAGAGCATCTAACTCGCTGTATCCCATATGCACATCCAATTAAGAACTGATTTGATAATTAAACACGAATGCATTTGGCTCAATAAAGTAATATTCATCTTGTAGAAAATGATCAAATGCAAAATACATTGAATTACAATCATGATCAAACAAGGCTAAAATTGTTCTTAGGAAGAGTACTGCAGACTTTATACAAGAGTTCTGCATACATTCTGCACAGCAGAATAAGTCAGCAAGGAATGAGCGGAGAATATGGTCCATCTTCATTGAACGTCCGGATTGATATCAAAAACAAATAGCAATCCGAGTTGCAAACACTCATCAATTGTTTTCATATGTAAATGTGCAATCATATACACGCATTTACAGCATGGATAATCTACTTTTCAAGCCTCAATGAACACCAATCAACACAAAGACTTCGGTTAAACTGTACACATTCCTTGCCAACTGTTTTATTGTACACACCACATCTTGTTTGCTTGTAAACCATTTGTGGTTCTTTGAATGATGCGAAGTGCATTCGTTTGCAATGCGGTTACTTTCGGGAACTTCTTGCTTTTCATTTCCCGTGACCGGCTTGAACAGATACCTGCTCATGCAAGAGAGATTAGCCGCTATTTCATCACGAATTTTCTCAAAACCTTCTGTGTTATCAGTGAGAATATTTCGAACGGATTCATAGCGGATAATTTGTCAGCTCCTGAGTAGGCCGATTATCAAACGAATTAATGTCTGGTAGTTCCGAGGATGTTGAGCCACAGATTTTTACTTCTTTTCGTTGATGTTGCTGCACTAGAACCAAGTGATATACTTCCATGGAAATGAACTTCCAATTTACCCGCCGCATTACGGAGATTGTGTTTGTATAGATACATTATGTATTGGATGTATATATTATGTATATAGATATATTGTGTTTTTTATAGATAAGGCAAAATGAATCATTATCAAAATGTAAGAATTTTAAGACATAAACATGTGCACTTTAACCATTGATATGACTGTGGTATTTTCAATTCACGTGTTGAAAGAAAGCCCTCTTGACTATAACGCCATAGCCACCCATACTTATTATGAATAACATCCTTTATCACAAGGCATCGGATGGTATTGGATTTAGCGTGTCTGCATTACATGATCACATCAGGCGAGCAATTGAACTTCTGAGTAAACATGGTAAGTGCCGACGTACGAAGTGTTCCATCATCAGTCTCTTTCTGTGTCAATGTAACAAACTCTAAGGTTTGTGCGCAGACTACTTGAGAAAATAGTTTAGAATTTAGATGATATCGGATGAGACCACGGTCGTCGACAATCGTATTTCACGGTCTCTGTCATTGACCAAAGTGAACTTCGAGTAAAATTAAGCCTCTGATATACTCACTTGGTATCTCTCATAGATGCATTTCGGGCTTCGAATCTAAGTCAATCTAACAAAGAGAAAATAGATCAATAATGAATATATTATGTAATAGTCAATTTATGCAATTTTCATGTCCTCAGATTTAGGAGAACTCTTGAAAATAAACATTCCTGCTCCCTGGTATACATCAATGGCCTCACGTCTTCAGTAGAAATTCATCGTTCTAATACAATACTAGTTCAATAGAATCGTAGTGGGAATTATAGTTTGGTCGTGAAATGACGACCGTATGCTCAAATGGGTTAAATGTGTTTTTCAAATCAATACATCGATGTATTTCAAGCAATTCCATTGATGATGCATTTCTTCAATCTTTTTGAAGTCAAGATTGACTGGATAATTTATTGACATAAAAGTTTCATCATATTAGTACTCAATTAGCAATTAATTAGCACTTGAGTACTACTGTCAATTTAAGTTCGGTAATTTAGACGCTCTTTCACTTAGCACCGGTGCCCAGATTGTTGCTTGAATGGCACTTTATGATTTGCAATGTTCCTTAATCTTTATTAGCAAAAGATTTACAGAAAGTACATGTTGAACTTTCTATACATAGAAAAAAGTCATTCAAAGAGTGCAAACTGAGAGCAAAAACGCATACGAGTATAAACAAACCTTCCTATGCATCGTCTAGTGCAGTCATGTCTTTCTCGGTGCTCCTGCTGAATAGTAACATAATTTATTGAAGTATTTTTACTGAAGTATTTGTCACCTCGCTCCTTTCTGAGTGCCTTGCCGCGCTTTTCTATTCCTGTACCTTCATAGCATCAGTCTTAATGTGTCATCGGTTTCCGCATGACTTCATTCATAGTTGTCTCCTTTAAGTAACCTTTTGACTTTTGAGTGGCTTTGATAGCCTCTCTGCAACTTCGAGGCGGTTGTAGAACCCTTTGTCTCCTCTTTTCGTCTTAGTTCTTTCAACCGCTTGTGTGACTACTTTTGTCCTAAGTCTGGTCCAAATTTGCGGTGTTCGGACTGTTGGGTTGACTATCTTCCTCATTGTCCAACCCCTCCCTCTAAGCTCCGATTTCATTGAAGAGCCTCTCAACTTTTGCGCTAACGTCAAAACATCTCCATGCTAATGTGCTAAGAATTTCATCTTCTGCTTTGAATCATAGCGTTCTGATAGAGGTGCCATAGAAATCTGCTTACTTTTAGTCATGGAGTCATGGTTATAATAGCATGATTGAAGTCAACACTTTAGTCTGAAAACTACTGACGCTTTCTTTATAAATCTGAGCGCGAGCTTCATATTGATGCTAATATGTAGATTGTTACTCAACATCAGTAATACGACCATTCTTAAGTTATGCTTCCAGTCGTCTTACAAGTTAGGGAGCGTCAAACACTACAAAATTCCATTTGTTTATGCAGATCTATGTACTTCCGCATTTGGTACACTACATTAATTAAGTATGGTAAAACAAATGAAATTTTGTGATGTTTCACGCTCCCTAACTTGCAAGACGATTGGAATCGCAGCTTATGAAATGTCGTTTTGCTGAGCGACAATCTACATATTGAAATTAAAAAGAAGCTCGTGTGCGAATTTAGAAAGAAAATGTCAGTGGCTTTCGGACTAATTGTTACAGATAAACAAACAGATTGTCCTGATCACAAAATGATAATCATAGAATTTCTTTAAGGTGTTGCACGCTTCACTAAATGAAGACATGAATTTAGTGAATTCAGCAGAAGATTGAAAAATTGAGGTAGAATATTCATCTTTCTTCAATTGTATTCCGACAAGTGTAAATGGTATCTATATCATTTACGCGTAGGATATATCGTGTGCATGTACTTCAGTCATTTTTGCCGATTGTTTTAGTTTCTAGTGAACCATGTCATCTCGCTAGATCGACGCTATTTATTACCTGCCATGAATCGTTCGAATATCTATTCAACAAAAGTCTTACTGTTCAGCATTTCGATCACAGAGATAAATTGCCTTGTCTGCGTGCTTGGCTCTAGAGATGACTTTCCTCAATACTGATGGCCACGGCCAGAACTAGTCTCGAGGGGAAGAAGATCAATTTCCCACTGAACGTAGTGCAATTTCAAAGCTGAATTCTGACGAGCCAGAAGATTGACACCACTTTAAACCGACACAGTCAAAAAATTTAGATCGTGAAGAGTCGAACGGTGTGAAATATATTTCCATTTTACGAATTTATCACGGGAAAAAATGAGTTAAAGATGTGCACTTTTCAATTGACAGTTCTTGATTCTCTAATAAAAGCTGTCTCTGCAATGCGCGCGCTTGACCAATCACACAAGTCAATGTAGACGAACATCTAGGTATGTCAACTTCTATTGCTTTATGCAGTACCACTGCATTGTTATACCTATGATAAAGTCAAGTGGAACAGAATGGTAAGGAGAAATGTTGAGGTAGACGATGAGACAACAGATGATACAGCGGATGATACGATGACATGTATTTCATTAAATGCTTGAAATCTATTCAGGCGAAGTTTAAAGTGAGGAATGATCTGACATGTAAAAAAAGGTCATCACAAATTATGCGATCAGAACGTCTTAAAAGTCGGTCAATTCTAGAAAAGGTGGAAAAGTGGAGGTTACCGTGGAGCGTGTGTACAACACAAAAGAAGCGAATCGAATAGACACGAATAGATTGTTATCAACTTGAACTTCTTTACATATGGTCTCAATTCACGAATAACAAAAAGCCGACGCTTTGCACATTTTATAATGTTGGAGAAGTTAACGTACCATTTAAGTTTGTGAGTTCATGCAACTCCAAGAATATTCAAAGTTTCAGCAGCTTCAATATCTTCATAGACTGGGCCTAAAGAGATCATACCACGTTGACGTTGGGTTGTTATTTGTCTACTCTTTGCTCGATTTATCACCATGTTGTTCTCTTTGATCCAGTTTTCAATCTACTACTCTAAGTTACGCGGGCAGTGACCGTCTGATGTTGAAGCGTCTACCATGGTAAGATCGTCCGCGAATTTAACCATTTGAAATTTGTGGTTGGGCAAATCCAAACTTCGCTCCCTCTTTAAAAGGGGACTGGTTGCGGTCAATTAGACCCAAATAAACGTCCTGCCGACATTCTTTTGCTTGGTTGATGAGATACAGCCGTCCAGAAGCAAATGATTTCAACATCCGCTGAATAACGCGATTCAATATGAAGCGGGAACGACAGAAAATTCAATTCTTCTTACGGCCGAGCAAAGAAAACACAACGCCAACGATCCCAAGTGTCAGGAGCTGATTGGACTTGTATTCCTATGTATACGACTATATCAACGTATGGCGTGTGGTGATGCGAGTCCTAAGGCGTTCTCTACAAAACGGCTTTCAACGCAGACTTCAACATCTTTCTCTGACGTCCGAACTACAATCTTGAAAAAATTGAACATGACATTGATGCGCTCAAACGGTCGTGTCTTTCTAGCCCAAGACGCTATCGCTAATGGTCATAAAAAATAACTAGACTAATGGAAATATTAGGATTTATAGTGTATAGTGCTTCCTCATTATAGCTCATTGTTCTGATATACCGCGTGATAATCAGTCTTTCTCATGCTGTAATGTGCCGCAGCGCGGCCGCCAGAACGGGTTTATGCAGGGAAAAAGGCCGAAAAGAAGGCTTTCGCAGATTGATGCGAACCTTATGGATACTTCGAATCTGCTTGTTTGTCGAGTTCTGCCAGGTTCATTTTTTTGTCTGACAAAACTAAAGGAAACCCATACAAGTCCAATGAGAAGAAAAATGACACTTTCGGCAAAGTGGTCAGACGGCAGAAATATCGGACGTCCGAGGTGGCGTCATTGAACTGCTGTTGTCTGCGCTATGAAGAGTCTATGTGGTCTGCCATTTTTCAAAGATCCGCACAGTTCCAGCAGTAAGATTATGTCAACCAACAAAAGATCAAAACTAGGGAAGATAATTCATCAAATACAAAAAAACTACATAATACTCACAAAGTTTGAAAAGTAAGATAGTAATAAGACAAAATACAAGAAAAGAAGCAAATATTCACAAACAAAATCAGGAACTGTGCTGTACATTAGGTTATGTCCAGTTATGTCACACTCAATGGTTCATCAAAAGAGAAGGATCGACTTTGAAAAAATGCATAGACCCTAGAAAGTATCTCCTATTTACATTTTTATATCATCATGAAAAATTTTCCAGATAATGAAGTTTGCACAAATGTCAGCGTTTGTTAATGCCGAAAATGTGATTGCACTGCAGAAAAATTATCTTTAAAAATGTGATCACGGAGTTAGGTCTGTACAGACCGACTCGTTTCACTAATGTACATTTGATTACCGGTGCATAATTTACATGTGATTTCATGTATCAAAAATTTTTTTATGACACTTATTTGGACGAAGCGCACAGGAAAATGAGTCACAATCAGTGTTGCATTGCCCCATTTCATTCGGGGGATGCAGTGATGTCTTTAAATTATTGCCACCATTAAAAGAAAATTCTATTTTAATTTGTAGTTCAGTCCTTCTCATAAGGGAATTCATTTTCCGCTTATCAACCTCATCTACATAAGGAACTTTTAAGAAGAAAGGTCTACGAGAGTTGGTCGAGACACAATTCAATATACATTGTCTTTCTTTAGAATTGAGATTCACAAGTGAATTCTGAATAAAGTCATTTGGGTAGCCATTGGCCATAAGTCTGTTAATCACCTTATCCACAGAATAATTTCTTTGCATAGTGAATCTCGTTTCGGTCCGGTGAAATTCTCCCATAACAATGGCTCTCTTTTGCGAAATGGATCCATTTGAGGTCCACGGATATTGAACCACTATAAAAACTCTTTATAAATGAAAGTGCTTGAAATTTGCCACTACACCTTTTGACTTCACAATCAAGGAAGTGCAACCAGTTAACAGCATTTGGTGACTCACAGGTAAATTTTTTAGAATTGCTTTCCCCGTTACATTTAGGTAGTATCTGGTCCAACGAAATATGCCAGGATGGTTTCCGAGGAAGAATATGGTATTTACACTATTTCTGAGGAATTCCTTTCTTTTTTTCGTTTATGGATGATTTGCTGATACAAAGTTACGTTCCGGATATAATGAACCTTATAAAACTTCTTTGGAATTTTACTATATTATATTTGAGTAAATGACATTTAAGCAGATTAATGGTCTATCGATAGGGAATCCCTCAGCCCCTATAGTGTCTATTTTTTAAAGGAATTACATTGAAAAACGCGTTTTGATGAGGATCCCTGACATCATTCTAAGGAAACGCTACATGAAGTATATGACATTTTTGCTATTTGGCCTAATCAGTGCGGTCGCAAAAATTTCTGGTGGGGTGGGATCCTGGGTGAAATCACGCCATGACGAAATTTCCTGAAATTTTTACGCACCTTAAAGTTGCTGTTAACTTGCTAGTAGCAGAGAAAGCAACCACCCAACATCTGCATGTATGCTCTTTGGTGCTGTCAAGGAAACGAGCATGCAGATATGCTCAATTAAAGATGCCATGGAAGTCAGAGTATATGCAATTCATTGACAGCTGGTTGCACCTTTACTTCTGAAAGTATCGATAGTCCTACTCGTTTTTAGACTAAGTTGCGAGTGGATTTTTGATTCGCATAAATGCGAAATATGAAATTCGCTGTAATATTTAAAACTCCCGTTGAATCATTTTTAATCATAACTATCATATGACTAAAGTTTTTCTTTTCGACACTATGGCCAGACAGGCCATCCGATCGAAGTAGAGAAGAGCACCAAAATTCTAATTAAAACGTCATCCGGGTCATCCTACTTCTCACTGTCCAGTCGATAGTACACACATGCTGCTTGGACTTCCTCACGATAACTTTGCCTTCAAAATTTCCACCGCCTCAGTAGCGATTGCTGAAACATCGAGCTGCTTCCAGAAACGACTGAAAGACCAGCACTGCACTATATCTAGTAGCTATTAGCTGCTGTGGAGATTATTGCGCCACTCGCAAGTTTTGAACTTTATGCATGATGAAGCGCCAAAGTAATTTGAAATGCTATTGCAAAAAGCAAATGTTGATTGTGGGTCAAATTTGATCGTTATCACATAGTATGAGCTGGTGGGAAGGGATGCATCCCGGCATCCCACCCCTTCGGACCGCCACTGGGCCTAATGGGATTTCGTTGGATCGGATACAACTTAAATGTAACGGGACAAGCAATTCGTCCAAATAAGTGTCATAAAAAATTTTTGATACATGAAATCACATGTAAATTATGCACCGGTAATCAAATGTACATTAGTGAAACGAGTCGGTCTGTACAGACCTAACTCCGTGATCACATTTTTAAAGATAATTTTTCTGCAGTGCAATCACATTTTCGGCATTAACAAACGCTGACATTTGTGCAAACTTCATTATCTGGAAAATTTTTCATGATGATATAAAAATGTAAATAGGAGATACGTTCTAGGGTCTATGCATTTTTTCAAAGTCGATCCTTCTCTTTTGATGAACCATTGAGTGTGACATAACTGGACATAACCTAATGTACAGCACAGTTCCTGATTTTATTTGTGAATATTTGCTTCTTTTCTTGTATTTTGTCTTATTACTATCTTACTTTTCAAACTTTGTGAGTATTATGTAGTTTTTTGTATTTGATGAATTATCTTCCCTAGTTTTGATCTTTTGTTGGTTGACATAATCTCATTGCTGGAAGTGTACGAATCTATGTGTCCAATATTCACACGTCAACAAGCTTGCCTCAGCGAAGCGTCGTGCAACCTACGAGCAACATCAATGAAATTTGTATCCGAGGAAGTAATTCTCATTCTTGATCATTCTTGTGGCTGTTACATAGACGTGCTACTGTATGAATAAACTTGTTGATAATAACTGTTTTTGTACATTGTCAATGGTCTATTAGTGATTTGAAGTAACTGCGGTTCTTTATTTTGTGAAAAAGCAATTTGCAGAAATACTCGATTATAGATTCTATATCAACATTTTTCAAAAGTCAAATTTTTCATGTTTCCATCGATCAAATTTGATGAAATTTGGATTGGATATCAGAAATACGCAGAAACTATAAGTCAAAAGTCGCAAAATATCAGACACGTAGTTATCATAGTTTTGGAGCTATGTCAAGAAATTGCTATGGCTCCAGAGGCCACATGTGCTGAACGTGCAGATTTGTGTCGCTGTCGTATTTTGCAAATGGGCGAAAACGCCCTTCCGCTCTCGACAAAATTTCGATCAATTGAAAAGTTTACTGCTTCTAATAGGCTACCTATTTGTGCTAGATGGCCAAAAAGGTGGAAGTACATTTCAAAGCTTGCTTTATCGGAACATATCGCTATTTCACCATTTGATGATGACTACTTGGTTTCCGGTAGCCGTTAAGTTCGTAACGTTTGCGACATCAAGAAATCGTCACAGTTACTTTTTTGCTATTCTCGAAATTCCATCAAATTCAGTGCTGCATCAGATTTTTGAATATTTTTACAGGATAAGTAGGTCTGCAGCTTTCATAAATGAAGATATTGTAACTAGCCACCTTTTGTAAACTTCTGCAATTACCATGATCTAGGGAACGCTCGCGACATAGTTTCTCACTGACACATTTTTCAATGATATAATGATGTGTTTTGAATTATTTGTCCAATGATAGAGTAGTTGCATTGATTTCAACAATGAAGCCATGCATTGCAAAAGTCTTTTTTCAGTTAAAGCCTATCAAAGGTCAGTATAAAAGAATAATGCTACAAAGACTATGAGAACTATACAAGTAGCTATCATGTTTTGAATATCAAGAATCTGAGTAAATATGAATGAACAAAAGCAATAGCAAAATTGAAACTACTACCACTGAAATAACAATTTTCATAAATTAATTTTATTGTAAACAATAATTCGATATTGTGACAGCTTTTAAAAATTAGGCGCATAGACCTTTGGAAGAGGATATCCGTCATCAGGAGATAAAAACAATAAACTTTATGATCGCCTTGACTATGTCTTACTTTCTTCCATAATTCCTTCAATAGATTTTTCAACTATATCGCCAAAAAATGTAGTAAAACTTGCAATGAGCACTTCCATAATTAAATGATTTCATTGATCACGCATGTAGCATTACAGCGTAGACTTCGAGCATCTTTCGTCTATCATTTCCGTTCTGTTTCTTTACCATGGTGCTAGCAAGAAATGGAATGTGCCACGTTTAAATGTCTCTTGTGCATTTTAATGGTAGATAAAAATTTAACGAGTTTTGTATTAACTGGCCAGGTCTATAACTACATAGCTCGACTTCGGTAGTGGAGATGGTAAATTTTTATCGTTTTAGATAACGAATCGTATGGTGGCTTTATAAGAACGACTGCACTCTTGTTATGGTTAACATCTTGTTAATCATGGTCAGCAAAAACTGCTTATGAGAATTCATGGAATACGTTCAGAAATCACAGCACTGTTGTAAAAACTGTGATCTTCTTATTCTAATGTAGCGCTCGCAGTTTATCCTGTTGAGAGCAGGACTGACTTAAGCCTACTGAAGAAAATTTGACACTTCTTCCATTCAATATGAATGAAAATGGATGGATATTTATTTCACTGACAATTTATTGACCATAGCCATCAAGCATCTGATAAACGAATCATAACAGGAGTATGTACCGTATAATCATATGCATGAGGTAGAAAATAGCATAAGTCATAAAGTGACGCTCGCGACAGCCTTCCGACGCTGTCTATGAGCTAGCAGGAATATCAAACGATGCATCTAACATTACCAGGAGTTAATACCGCTAAATGATTGATACATGAGGGTGATGTTTGCATTCCATGGTCTGTCATAGATTGGCTATTTAACTTGGTACAACAAAATCGTGGAGCTTGCGACAGTTCAAACAGCTTCATGGCAATTACAAAATTCTTGAACATCATTGAACACAAAGCCTAATTTCCACTTGGACTTTCTACAACGGACATTATCGATAGCAATTTTCAACACCACAAACATACATGGGATATTTGACCATTTGAATGATTCCTGAAAAAATTGTCAATTTTACAACGAATTTTGGCAGTGATAGATGCCTGTCTTGAAACACTCGTAAAGATAATTTCGAGGTATTAAAATGAAACAATCTTTTCAATTCATGAACTTCAAGAAGTCTAATTAAAGAAAATTCAAACATTTTGTTAATTTCAATAACTTAAGAAAATGGTCGCAGAGAATGTCCTCCGCGTTTTCGCCCAAATTCCATCTTCCTTTCGGGCACATGATCCTTAGATTAAATTCAGATCAAAGATTGACTTGAAAAATAGAAGAGCCAATCGGAAAACAAGAAAGCTTGCTAGCAAAATTTCATTTTTGTCCGTACCTCTCTCATATTCATTGGCAGCGGAAAGATGACATTGATGACTGCGCTCGCTCTATAGTCAGCTGTAGTAACTGCATTTGACTAATATTCTTGGTAAAGGCATTCCGAATTAAATATAGAAATGTGCTTTAATGACTCATTCAGACCGGAGCGTGTACAACGTCGGTTCCACATAATGATCTGTGGTGCTCAGTGCGATCAGAAAGCTGCATCATTACCTCGATGAATCGCCGAAGATATCTGACAAAGAAATTTTCTAAAATGTCATGAAAGAAGACTGCATTTTCACGATCTGTTGCCTTGTGTTTCTCAGTCTGATCGCTTCATATTACTTGATTTACGACCAATCCGACGTAGCAGAATCTTTTGTCATCTGTGCATGCAAACTGTACAATTCTCAACTGCGCCGCTGATTT
Source organism: Prostheceraeus crozeri (assembly GCA_907163375.1). NCBI lineage: Eukaryota > Metazoa > Platyhelminthes > Polycladida > Euryleptidae > Prostheceraeus > Prostheceraeus crozeri. The sequence goes on along the minus strand of CAJQUW010016951.1, from coordinate 130,155 downwards.
TCTTGTCTACTTGTATTATTTCTTAATTTAATTGTTGAACTGTCTCACCACTTATCTGCACGCATGCATCTTCAAGTACCTTCCGATTTTTATTCAAAAGAGAAGTAAACGCATTTTATTATTTTTATTATTACAATGCATGTCTGCATATGTCAGATTATCAGCATAACATTGATCATAATATCAGAAGGTTTGTTAATACAATTGACTGAGAGTACATAGCTTATGAAAATTTCACGTTCCCAATGACAATTCTCAACTTTGCATGCTTGATAATTAAAATCTGAAAATCGACTAAGAAACAAATTTACAGAATTTGATGAATCAGCTGATGAAATTAAAACATTTTATAGAATTATAGTAGCATCACATAAAGCAAAAAGGGACAGTAATTGAACTTTTCTATCGAAATAAAATCATTTATATTGAATCAATAGCTTATGCGCAACAAGCCGCTAAAAAATGCGTCTCTCTAGAATTTAGGAAAAACTACTCTCGGAATATATTGAATTCAGTAGAGTTAAGTGTCCAGATAATTTTTTCGATCAATGAGTTCTTTGTGATGGAATTTATAAGTAAAGGTGAAACCTCTACATTCGCCAGTAGAACAGTGAATATCAACAGGGCATCAAAACCAAACAAAATGAAACAATTGCTCAGCTACTAGCTTTTTGAATTATTTTTCAACATCTTATCAATGCATTATGAAAGAATTTGACTGCTGAAGTCATTATTCAGAGCATTTTCCCGAAAGCGTGGTGAATAGAAAAAAAGCACCTGATTATCTGTCAAATGACGTGATAATAATAGACCATTTATTTCTTTGAATGGAAATCAGAAGCATTATACATTAAAAAACTCAAAGCACGATAGGACAAAATAATGAAAGACATGTGTGACCAAAGTGATACAGTCAACCGATTTACCGTAGTGCGAAACCATTTTTATACATGGCAAGGAAACATGGAAGCAGTTCTGTCTTCTTTTCGTCCGGCGAAAAGGCATCAAAGCGCTTGTCGAAAAAGTAATTTTTGCCGTTGGGACAGTGCAATTAGCCTGGCAAATTATTCTCTTGCTGCGATTAAACATTTTATTGATTATCTTCAAGCAATCATCATTCAGATTTCCAAATAAAGTAGTTGCATAAAGAAGACAGCTTTCAACCATGGCATGATAGTCATGACCACAATTCGTAATGACTCAAAGACCTCTTCAATACTTGAGTGTGATGAACTTGAAACTGAACATAGTGTCCGTTTCATCATAAGATTATCATTATAATCCGGGAGCCATCACGAAGTTGTGCAGGGAACGATGTCGCATCTGAAACTTTCATAATTATATATTGCTCGCCTGTTCTTGACAACTTCAAATCTGCACGTCTGCGAATCAGATTGTTTATCTGTCATAAAAGGCTTGGATTGAAACGCATCATGCATTTCCAATCATCAAGGAGGGAAATTTTGAAATATAAATAATTCCTTGTACTAATTTCTTGCGTCTTCGACTTAGGCCTAATCTGCGGTGAAATGAAAAGGCAAATCAGGCAAATGAAAAAGTGAATTTCAGACATTTCCAGATGGATTTCAGATTTCTCCTTTTGAATTTCAGATATCTATCAGAAACTCAACTTTGAAGATATCTGAAATTCTTTTGGAAATATCTGAAATAGAAATGGAAAAGATGTAGTTCTAAATGCTGATAAGGGAGCATATCCTGTTGGTAGCTTCGTACCTCAAGGACTTATTGTATGACAGTGTCCTGACATTAAATGCCTATTGAAGTGGTCATTTCATTGTTGGACAACAAAAAATCAAATTTTCAATAGCAGTGGGGCACCCAATCGCCCTGGATACCAATTGCACGATAACGATTGCTATACAGAAACTGTGTCAATCCTGTCTATAAATAATGATGACGTTTAGCTACGATAGATTAGTGCACGTGCTGATCGACGCAATTGTTAATATGGACTACAGTATATGAGTTGAATCGCATTATCAGGTTCTCATGATTGCTGCTATGCGCGGTTTAATTCGGATTGCCTCTCCAGCCATCCGTTCGTTTTCTTCAAAGGCTGTTGGATCTCAGCAATCACTTGACCTTGATGACTCGCATGCCTGGAGCTAAGCCTGAAGGCACCAGTGTCATGTTGGTCATTCCTTATGGCCTATTGTGGTCCGAGGTACGTGCATCTACTCTTCTTGCCATTGAAAACCAAAACGACAAAGTGGTGGACGGAGAAGGAGACGTGGATATCACTGCTCTTACCATTCATAGAGAGGTCCACAAACTTCGATCTGACGCCGCGGCAGTTTTCCACACTCATATGCCATACACCACAGCTCTAGCGGTCTCAAAAGATCCCACGTTGGTAGCTTGTCATCAGAACAGCTCGCGGTTTGTTAAAGACATGGCATATGATTATGGATTTGGAGGATATGCTGACAACGATGAAGAAGGCAAGAGAATCGCCAGGCAGTTGGGACAAAAACCTTTTATGATAATGCAAACACACGGATCCCTCATTACTGACCCTACAACAGCTCATGCATTTGATCGCTTGTATTATCAAAAAGAGTTTGCATGTTCCAAGTGTTGTCTGCATCGACGGGAAAACCTCTGACTGAAATGTCCGATGAAGTCTTGGAGAAATCAAGGAGGCAAATTTGGGGATGCGAAGATGAAGCTGTCCGTCCTCATTTTGAAGCACGTCTTCGCTGCCTTTAAAAGACTGATCCCGACTATGCAACTTGAACATTATCAAAACCATTTTACTATGCATGAGATATTTATTAATAAACTTCCCTCTATCTACATCTCTTGCTTATTCGTTCAAGAGTTATCAATGAGTTATCAATCAAAAGCCATCGATCTCTGTCGCACACTCGCACCCTATTTTTGCCTACATGATGCAGCCATGGTAGTATACCATGATGTAGCAACACTGCAATTTTTCATTCTACAAAATGAAAGTCTTTTATTATTTTAATTGCTGATGTAAGCTATAGTTCTCATCATAGCTCATTCCACGCAATGATCTGTCTTATCAGTATTTGAATAAGCCCTGCATCATTGATTTTTCAGTTGTACGAGCCCGGGTAGACCAGATGGACGGTTTGAATGTGAAACCGGCCATCCGATGAGTATTAAAACCGCCCTTCCGGTTTACCCTGTCTCCTAAAACCAGGGTTCGCTTTTTCCCGGCTAAAACTGTTTTTTGCCACTAAGTGGTAAAAACTCGGTAAAAACCGGCAAAAACTGGTTAAAACCGGCCAAAACTAAAATTCCGAAAAGTCAGTCAATTTCTTCACAAAATGATCGACAACAAGTTGGTGTTCAGGCATTACGATGCATGCGGGCTTGCAGATTGCAACTCTTGTCTTGCAGACCATGACATAATGAGTGCTACAAAGTACATTCATTCTCAGATAGAACCATGCGATATCAGTTTCCATCACAAACGACAGGCGATGCTGCCTTTGTTTATAATTGCTCTAACCTTTTCTTGTACCCTTTAGAACAAAAGTATACTTCAGCACCACGTTGTTCCATTTAATAGAAATTGCTAGGGGAGAAAATGTGAATTCGTTGAATCTAAAAAAATGAAAATAAATATATGAATAAAACTGACTTATACATAGATCCAAATTGAGCAAGCCACTTTCTTCATGTGGACGAGCTTCAGTTATCCCACTGTCATTATTCTGTTCTTCTGCAAGAATATAGCGTGTATTTTAAAAGTCTTAGGTTTGATCAGATCTAGATTTGAATCCTGGTCTCTTGAACGCAGAGAGAGCACCTTATCACAAGGCTTCTCCACCGGAAAATCTCAGCTCCCAAATCAAGCAATGTGCAACAGTCACTTAGAATGCATTTCTACTTTTTTTAGAAATGTGCTGCATGTACTAATGCTTGTGACTGGAGCAGATTATCATAATTTGGAAGAGCAATTAATAATTATAATTCAGTGACATAATTCGCAGCAGCAATCTTGATAAAATGTGGTATACAAGGCGTGTGTGTGTTTGTACAGCCTCAGTCATGATCTCTATAAAAGAACATTTCCACTAAGCTGCAAAATTGGTTGTTGTAAATAGAATCTGAGAGCGATAAAAGTAGTAAGGAAGTGACAAACACCAGATAGCGCAAGATGGCCGCCATCGCTGACTCCCCCCCCTCTGGAACGACAGAGTGTCGTGGTCGGCCGCCGTGTTGCTTCGGGTCTGACTCCCCCCCCCCCTCTGGAACGACAGAGGTTGTAGTCTGTCGTGGTGTGCCGGCCAGGTGGGTCGACGTTCACAAAATGTTCGCTGACTCCCCCCCCTCGGCAACGACAGAGTGTGAGACTCGGGTGAGTTGGTCCGACCGCCTGGTTGACGTGGGCGACCGTCCAGGTTGACGTGGGCGACCGTCTAGGTTGACGTGGGCAACCGTCTAGGTTGACGTGGGCGACCGTCTAGGTTGTCTTGGATGGTGAAATGGCTGCCAGATTCGGATTCAGCGTAAAATTCTGCATCTGTGGTGTGATTTCCAGCTCAATCGGCGAGAAAAAATTTTTCTTCAAAATTTTAACAGAGTTAAAATTTGGGACGTTTTGGTGTGTAGCGCCAAAACGAACCATCGGATGAGAAAACGGAGGCCAGATTCGGATTCAGCGTGAAATTCTGCATCGGTATGGTGAATTTGAACGCCATCGGAGAGAAAAAATTTTCGCTGACGTCCCCCCCCCCTCTGGACAGCTCGCTTCGATCTTGGCTTCCAGTGGACGGATTTTGTCGTGCCATAGCTCGTTTGAAAGCTAAGAGTGAGACAAATTCACTGAAAGAATCGGCTTGTTCCGATCTGTCTTCGTTTAGATGTGAGACGCCATTTAAGATTTTGGGACATTGGCGAAAAACGACAGAGTTAGAATTTGGGACGTTTTGGGCTGTAGCTTCAAAACGAAGCATCGGATTGGAAAACGGATTTCAGATTTGGAATCAGCGTGAAATTCTCTATCTGTATGATGAGTTTCATGTCAATCGGAGAGTTTCAAGTCAATCGGAGAGAAAAATTTTCAACATTTTTCGAAAAAACGAGTTAGAATTTTTGCGATGGCTGCCTACTGTAGAGCCAAAACGAAGCATCGGATGGGAAAACGGAGGCCAGATTCGGATTCAACGTCAAATTCTACATGGAAATGGTGTATTTCCAGCTCAATCGGAGCACTAGAACCGGAGATAGACGGGATTTTTAGTGTTTGGTTGATGGGTATTTCGTCATCAGCTGATCGCCACACACTATATAAGCTGGGAACCGACAGAGACTTGTCATTCAGACGAGAGCGATTGTCAGAGGTAGGTCGTCTCTCTGAGCTCCGATGATAGCTTCGGACATTCCAAATCCCGAGTTTCTGTAAGAAACCGACTTAGAAAATTTCATTGCTGATATCAGCTAAGGCGTCAGACTTAGAGGTTCGCCAGGAGATTGCCTTCGTCTCCAGGCCATAAAAGACTCCAAAACTTTAAAGGCTTGTAACTTTGCTTCTACAGGTCCGTTTGACTTGATTCAAAAAAGGTTCGGTCGCTATTGACCTGCCCTAAGTGATCGACTACTTATAAAATTTCATAAGTAGTGCTAAAAAGTTGAAAAATATAAATTCACTATTTTTGGAGGTTTTCTGGGGTTTTCGACCCTGCTGAAGTCAATGAAAGCATTTTTAATGATGTCTGAGCCAGTCTTCTCATGCTATAAGCGACTTTTCACTGAAAGCGAGCAAGACACGGAGAGTTTTGCTGTAATATTCCACTGACAGGGTGTTCCTTCGGGACGGCGGACGATGCCGTAGTGATAAGTGCGGCAAGGGAATGTGTCATAGTTTAGACCGTAACCGCTGGGACATCTCATGTCTCATGTTGGGCATTTGACACAGCTCTCAACGTAGCACTTTGAACGCCAATCGGTTGAGTCTTAGCTATCTTGTCATGGGTGGCCTCTAAACATCTCCATTGCAAAACGCTGGTGAATCAAGCTCTCTACGGCTTGCTATCAAGCTGATCAAAGCAATAACTTGGGATGTTTCCTCAAGGTTTTCAAGTATGCTAAGTTCAAATGTGCTATCAGATTTCAAATTTAACTAAGTCTAAGGCAGCTTTGAGGGGTTAGATCCCAGCTACTGTTCACTACCTTTGACTCGGCGTTGCTGTTACCACTTCGGGGCAGTGACAATGATGTCTTCAGCTGTAAATAGCGGGTATCGGGGAAGATCTCTCACTTCCCTAGTGATCAGTACAAGGCCTTTGGGCTGTCGACGGGATCGAGTGCCACTCACTATACTCAAATCTATCATTCCTCACTAAGTGTAAAATCATTGTTTTCCGTTTTTCGCTTCAGAAATGCCGAAATACAATAATATGAAGACCAGTTTCAAACTGTGTCAATGCCGGAAGGTATTCCGAGCTGACGCCTTCAAGAAGCACGCTTGCACTAACAAGAAACAGATAGGGGTCGCTCGCTACTATTGCGGAGCCCACAAAGTCAGTCGCTTAAGTGAGCGGCTGGAGGATTGGCACTCACAACACAGCGAGTGTCAAACAGGCGAAGTAGGCGAAGAACGGAGTTCACTCTTCGCAACTGAGCTCCGTTCTTTGGAGCTACAATCTGCCAACGAGCAAGAACGGAGTTCACTCTTCACCACTGAGGCCACTGAGCTACAATCCGCCATTGAAGCGATTGCCGCTGTATCCTCGCTTAGTAGCGAGAGCTCGCTGTCCAGCAGCGATAGTGAGGAGGAGGAGGGAGAGCTACAGTCGCAACCTATCGAGGACGTCGACCTCGATCGCGAGACCCCTGCAGCCGTAACTGCGAGCGGAATTGCAACACAATGTCGCAATTTTGTCAAGCGCCCGCCGGTGATCGACAAACGGGATAGACTAAAGAAAGAGGTGGAGAAGTTGAAGGAGGAGGCCTTCTCATACAAGGCAAAGTATGAGGACCTAAAGAACGTGGCCGGAGAGATGAAGAAGGTGAAGGAGAGATTAAGCGAGCGGGATGGCGAGTTGGAGCAGGAGAGGCTCAAGACTCTCGAGGGGAAAGCCAGAGAAGAGGCTTTGCTAGCAGAGAGGGAAAGTAGGGAGAAGGAGATACGAAGGTTGAAGGAGGAAGTGGAGAGACTCCGTGTGCAGATGGCTAAGGTTGTCGAGACGAACCACGAGCTGCACCGTTCGGCGCAGCTGGTGGATCGCGATCGAAGGGTGCGTTCCAGTCGTCTGCACATCCCTATTAGAAGGGGGAGAGTAGCAGAAACTCCTCTCTTGTACGAGCGTGGAAGAGGGGAGAAATGCTACTCTCGGGTGAAGAAAGGGGTGGAGTGTCTACACTTCACCTTCGATCATCGTGATCCGATCTCGAATTTCCTTTATGAGGAAGCGTCCGAGAAGATCTGTAAGTAAAAATGACTAAATTAAAATGTAAGATGATAACTCACTACTTCTTTCCTTACAGACATCCAAGAGAAGCGACCACCCGCCCCGTTGCCGGAGCCGCAGTCGAAACATCAAGCCTGAGTCCCTACCACACACCCCGAGAACGAACCATCGGCTCTCTTAAGGGCCACCATGGGGCAAGACATGATAGAACCTCCACGCGGTTTGCCCTGGGCAGTCTTCGGACTGGCGAATACTATCATTAAGTTGAATCTGCTATCAGTCAACTTGAACGTTGCAAATGAAGTTCGGTGTAATACTTCCTTTCGACGGGCGTTCCTGTAAAGGGCGGCGGTGAAACCCGTAGCTATGTATACCGCAAGGGACATTCGGCAATGGTCAATCTTGTTAAACCTCTCTGCGTCATGTTTGCAAGTGATTGCCTCTGTCTCAACGTAGTATGCATTCGCGCCAGGGCGACATTTAGCCAACTGTCGAAGGTTGCCTTATAAACTATCCATTGCATACGTTATGAGAACCATGAGTTTTACCTGTCTCTATCAATGAGACGAATTGATGAATGGAATGAAATGGGAGGACACTCACGCGCCACACGCAACATAACACACTTCTCTCTTCCGTAGTCTAACAAGCTCTTTACACATGGATCGCAGTCGATTGCTATCCCTGTATCAGAAGTGTAAGCTATCTTAATTTTATCTAACACTATTTCAACTATCATCATCGTCCATATGAAATGTTATAAGAATTGCAAGTTAAACTAAGTGTGCTACTATTTCCAAATGAAAAAGTATACATGATTAAATCATCCACTGAAGTCCCATTCAAGTAAGTCAGTATGAAAGCAAAGATAATACAAAATAAAAATTTATTATGGCATGTATTTCAAAAGGTCTTCATCGTCAATATCGTCCCAGAGTCTGGCTTCACATAGATAACAAAAACAGTTCAGTTGCTTTAATCGTTCTTCCACTGCGAGCCTCACTTTGTCAATATACTCCCACTCCGCCATAGTTCGTGGCTGGGAGTTAGGGGTGTACCACTCCCATAATTGGTGGAGGAATTTCGTGCTGGTGATCTCCATCACATCGTCAGTATCGTACTGGAGATACTTCCACCTCACGCCTGTTAAGTCGGGATACTCCTTCTCACATACACTCTCCTCTTCCTCGTCCGCTGCTAATGATAACTTTCTGATATTGTCCAGTCGGTAAACCTTCTCTACCTTCCCCTTCGTTGGAGCGTTTGGTGCAACGAGCGCCTCTGGTGTTGAGCATGGAGAAGAGAATTTTGTGTTTGATGTTGTTGGAGGGCTTGTCATGTTGACTGTGAATAGTGACTTTGAAATGTTTTCTAATTCTTAAGTATCAACAAGCAACCAATCAGAATGAACAGCCAATGAATGATGAATATGAAAGTATATATGCAAAGTGACATTCGTATCATTTCACTCTGTCTTTGAGACGTATAAGTGAAGTGTTCTCTGGCGAATTCTATATTTGAGGCGTACAAGTGAATTCCAAATTTGAGTGAAGTCTCTATCTTGTTGAAGTATCAACCTTAAACTTGATTTCATTGAAATGGTAAGTTGAAAATTTCTTCACTCATCTCCCTCAAACGTGTGGCTAATAGCATTTTCCTCAATTTCAGGCATCAACTTCATCACCAACGCCCTCCCTTCTCGAGGAAAGTTTAGAGTTATTGAGTCAAGGTAGGTTGTAACAATACACTGAGACTTGAACAGAGATGATAGAATGATTTCTCTTTCAGGTGATGTGAGTTCCACCTCAGAACTGTCGCGACATGGCAACGAGTGGGAATGTGCTGACTGTGGGCACATCTTCACGAGGAAATGGGATCTCACCCGACACATCAAGCGAGGTGTTTGTAGACCTAAGCCGGCATCAATCTCCGAAGGTGGGGATGATTCTGTTAACGTCGTCTCCTTTTCTTGCGACTTGTGCGCTCAGTCTTTCGAGACACGTTTTGAACTATCTTCGCACAGACTTCAACATACACACACGAACGATACCTACACCAACGGTGCCTCCTCTATCCGACTCACTGAAGTGTCCATAAATAATTTAGTGAGGAACTACCAGATGGACTCCTCAGAAACCATTGCTAACTTTGAGGAATGGTTTCATCAAAATTCATCATTGATAGAAGCGCTCTTCAACAATTTAGACAATTTTAGGATGAAGGCGCTCATCTATCTTAAAATAAAATATGTAAAAATCGACCACCATACTGGACAAATAATAGATAGGTTGGATTTTCACATACCCTCCTCTCCTGCAACCGAGGTTGTAGACTATGAGTCTTGGATAAATTTTCACATCCAAGGATTAAAATTAAATATTGATAAATTTAACGAGCGCGATAGCGGTCTCATTTTTGACGGCATTGAGTCCGCCTTATTTAAAATCAGTTTATTAGGAAATCATAGTGGTCGAGGCTCCTTTAAACTTCCAAAAAAATTAAAAAACAAAACAGCAGTCATCAATGTCGATTGCGAATCGCAATGTTTTAAATATGCTGTCCTCTCCATTCTCCACTATAATGACATCAATGCGAATCGAAATCGCACATATAGCTATTGGCAGTGGGAGAATGAATTAAACTTCGATGACTGTAATAGTGACGATATGAAAATTAAAGATATAGAAAAATTTGAAAAATTGAACAACATTAAAATAGTTCTCCATGTTTGGGAAAAAGGATTGAAGTGTGTGCGCTACAACTCGCGTTCGAGCTGTTATGAACGTACAGTAAACCTCTTATTAGTAAAACAGGATGATAGTGAGGAATGGCACTACTGCGGTATTCCCAAAATCTCTCGCTTATACCACCACTTAGAAAACTCTAGTAGAGAGTTATATTACTGCGACAGATGTATTCGCCACTTTAGGAGGAAAACTAAATTTGAAACTCATTATGAGTGGTGTAAGCGAGGGAAACTGCGAATGGAACGCATGCCCAAAGATAAGGAGTTTTCATATAGAGAGAATGGCGATGAACTAAGTCCTCTTCGTGTCATCTATGCTGACATCGAATGTTATATCGATGATAACATCCATCGACCAGCAGCCATTTCCTGCTATGAAGTATGGCATGATCACTTTAGGAGTAGGCAAAATAAAATGCGCGTCTGGCAAGGTGAGGATTGTATTTACCAATTCCTACAATTCCTCGAACAGGCTGTAAAATTTCAACAAAAACATGATGGTGAACTCTATCGCAGATCATTACATATGACAGCAGATGATCAAGCAAAATTTGATAGTTGCAACGTTTGCCCCAAATGTAGGAAAACATTTGACGATGATAAGATTAAGAAAGTGCGCGACCATGATCACATCACTGGTAAATTTAGAAACGCACTCTGTTCAAAATGTAATTTTTCGCTGAGGATGAAGCGGCGTACATTACCCGTCATTTTCCATAATTTCAAGGGCTACGACAGCCATATGATAATAAAAGGAGGTTTAGGCCAAATGAAAGAGTGGAAGCTTGATGTAATAGCTCAAACGAGAGAAAAGTTTATGGCCATGACAGCAAAAGTACCCGTCGATAAAACCAAAGAAAATAAGACGGTCTATTTTGATATAAAATTTTTAGATTCCTACCAATTTATGACTGCATCACTGGCCTCTCTCGTACAAAATCTAAAGTCTCTTCCACTAACACAAAATCTTAAGAAACAATATCCAAATCTAACCGATGAAGTCATCACACGGAAAGGAGTCTTTCCATATGCATATTTTGATGCAATTAGTAAACTCGGCGTGACTTCTCTTCCGCCCATAGATAAATTTAAAAATGATTTGACCAGCGCAGAATGTAAGACCGAAGATTCTGATCATGCACAAGATGCATGGATAAAATTTGAATGCCATACATTTGGTGAATATATGATTGCCTACCTTAAGTTAGATGTGTTTTTGCTGGCTGATGTATTTCAGGAGTTTCGACGAGTGGCATTAGAAGAAGATAAGTTAGATCCCGTCCACTTTGTCAGTCTACCAGCCATGTCATTTAAGTCTGCTTTTAAAATGACTGGTGAGACCATTCATCTCTTACAAGATCCAGAGATGTATAATTTATTTGAGCGAGGAATTCGCGGTGGTCTCACATTTGTAAATAAACATCATATAAAATCTGAAACAGTAGGTAATGATCATATCCATCTTAAGTATTATGACCAAAATAATTTGTATGGTAGTTCATTATCCAAACCGCTACCTCACTCTGAGTTTAGCTGGTTAGATGATAGTGAAATTCAACATTTCTCCAACACTTCTAACATACTAGCAATTCCAGATGAAGGTGATTGGGGATATTATTTTGAGATAGATCTAATCTATCCAAATAATATTAAACATAAAACCGTAGATTTTCCACTCGCACCCGAATCAGGTGAAGTGAGTGAAGATATGTTTTCCGACTTTATGAAACAATTTCATAAAGATTTAGAATCATGCGGTCAACCCGACTATAAGCCTTGCCGCAAACTTTTACTCACCCAATATGATAAGAAAAATTATCTCGTACACTTCTGCATATTAAAATTCTATTTAGAAATGGGCATGCTTCTAAAGTCAGTTCACCGCATTATCAAATTTAGACAGAAAGCCTTCCTCAAACCCTACATAGATAGTAACAGTCAAAAACGTGCACTCGCCCAAAATAATTTTGAAAAGGATTTTTATAAATATAAGAATAACAGTCTATTCGGAAAGACCATGGAGGATGTTAGAAAACGTATGAATTACAAACTAGTCGTTGATGAACAAAAATATCACAAATTGACCTCATCACCTCTATTCATCGATAGAGACATAATCGATGAGGACCTTATAGGTGTTAAAATGATAAAATCTGAAGTTGAGTTGTGCAAACCCATCTATATTGGCCAAGCTGTACTAGATTACTCCAAGCTTGAAATGTATCAACTCTTCTATAAAATACTAAAACCGTGTCCTCTCGTAAACGAGGTTCGTTTGTTGGGTGGTGACACAGATAGTTTCTTCTTAGGTATTACCACTCAAAAAGATTTAAATTTTAATGAAGTAGGAAAATCTTTAGAAAGATATTTTGATACATCAAATTATCCTACTGATCATCCACTATAATCCATCAAAAATAAGGCCAAACTTGGTTGTTTTAAGGATGAAACAGCAGGGAAGGAGATAGCTGAAATGATTCTCCTCCGCCCTAAAATGTATTCTATGAAATTAAAGGATAGTGATGATAGCATTAAGCGCGCTAAAGGCATATCAAGATCATTGGTCTCTAACATGAAACATAAAAATTTCAAGGGAGCCTATAGAAATAAAAATATAACGTTTGTCAATATGACAATCTTAAAATCTAAGTCGCATGAGATCAAAACTCATACTTTTAGGAAACGGGCGCTTTCAGCATGGGAGGATAAGAGGTGCTGGTTAGAACACAACATATCTCTTCCACATGGACATCCTGATACAGGCATACCACCACCCAAAAGAATTAAACCCACACTACCACATTCAGGAGACGTCTTAGCATAATCATCCTTAACTTAGTATTTTGATGTTGATTTCTGTAGATAAACATTGTTGTTTTATGTATCGCATGAGATTGTTTTTTCTTTGTGAATATGTGTCCGCATCTGTACATTCCCCATGTGATGACTTTTCCACTGAAAGAAATTTTTTCCTATCCCTGTATATTTCCACCCTTCACGAAGTAAAAAGATTTTTGTATATAGCAATGTTTATTGAAGTGTGCTCATTTATATATTTTCAGTGGATGTTGTATAAAGTCTATTGCTTCACATTCATGTACATATTTCAATAAACATATCACAATGACTTCACTTTGTTTTCCGAAACACTAAAGTTACGAGGGATTTAGTATCTTTCACATGGATGCACTCTTGTAAACCATTGGTAATTTTGATAGCAATAGAGGGTATAGTTTTTTTGACGACGGGATGATAGATAATAGATTCAAACATCTTCTCGACTATTCCATATGAAGCGTCTTTATCATGAATGAAATCACGTAAAATGTATTCTTTTTTCTCACCAACAGAAATAGGTAGAATCAAATCACTTTGAATGTAAAGATGCTGTTCATGTTTATCAAGTGTCATTGGTGTTTCTATACCAATCGTATGCGCAGCAGCAAACACTGTTTGTAGCATTGAAAAACCAAAGAGTTTTTTCAAATTTTTACTCAATTGACATTGAATGTCATCACCCAGTTTCAGAACAACGCGTTGATTTTCAATTGAAAACGAAATGTGGTGTGTCTTTACATCATATTTACTTTTCATCACATGCTTCAATTTCTGTTGTATATAAGGATTTACTACATGAATGAAGCTTTCAACTGTATGATATAGACGCGGCATTATATTGATAGCAACTTTAGATTCTTCATAAGACTGGTAAATTTTCTTGATGCGATCGCCATAGATGTCCACCCACCATTCATCATTAACTGAATCAGCTTTAGTGTGATATTCATGAGAAGCATACACCACACCGCTTCCAATAATAGGTGTATAATGTCTTACAAAATGACGCAAGGTTGGAGAGAAATAAACTGTAAGTTTGTCATTATATTTCTGAATAACCAACTTATTTTTGTTCGCCATAATTTTCTCTCCATACTTCTTACCCACAGTCTCATTCCATCGTTTTACTAACTCAATAAGTGATAAAGGTTGAACACCACGCTTTTTCAAAATGATGCGTTCTTCGCATTCTACAACATCTTCATCAAATATTTTAAATCTATAATGAAATTTGTTGATTCGATTTGAATAAACTTTTTTAACATTTGCAGTAGCAATTGATGTTAGATGTAGTCCATGACCAAAACCAAGATGTGGATAGAATTCATTATCCAACCTCAGCGTAAGACCTTTAGTAAAAGAATGAAAGCGGAGGAACTGTCTCCCACTCCAATGATAGATAGTAAACTCATAAGCTTTCTGATTTTTATTCTTCATGATGGAAGTATTACCACTGTTGAATGCCTTAATAATTTTCTCATTCCCAAATGGTTCATAAGAATCTGATTTTATCTGAATCCATTCATAGTTCCACTTTCCATCTGATGTTAAATTGTATGGGAACTGAAATGTATTATTCATCGTTATTCCATCATGGGTGCGAGGAGTCAATATCATTTCTTCCAGATCATTCACATTCTGAATATTGCTATCATAGCAAATACTAGAAACGCCAACCTCCCATTCACCTTCTAAATGCAGTGGCCGATTTAATTCTACTCGATAGTCTGATGGTTTATTATTAGGAAATTTATTCATAGAAGCATTACTGGGCAAGTAGATTAGAAACGAGTCCTTATTTTCACTTTCCATATTATTCACATTGGAAAAATATATTAGCATACTTTTGCATTAACTCTTCATTCGGAAATGGAGTGTGATACTTGTCACAGCATCTTTATGAAAAGGAATCAACGCACCAGCATCGTCATAAATGGCAATATCAATTTGTGGGATGTAGTTTGATTTCAGCTTTGTATAATCCACTTTCTTGAAAGTATGCTCAGATAAAATACTGCAGCTTTTTGGCTGGTATGGTATCATTGCTAGCAATAGAGCTTCAACATCTCCCACACGTACATCTTCACCAATATTGGAATATATCTGAAAATAGTTAATACGACGCGATAGCGACATGTCTGCGCTAGCTTTAGTTACAGTACCACTTTTAAAGATATTTTGATCAAAACCCAAAATGTCCATTAGAGTTTTATCCATAATTAGTTCAATACCTTTTCCACTTATAGTGAGAGACAAAGTACCTTCTTTTTCAGAAAATGAAATATGTTGGTCATTAATCACTTCATTTAAATAATCTACAACCAATTTAACCGAAGTAATAATGCGAGGCATCAACACTCTTGTTTCATGTAAGATACCACCTAAAGGCTCTACACACTTTCTGTATAAAGATACGGACCATTCTGTATCAAATTGATTTGACCTTTCACATGGTAAATGTTGCATATCAGATTTTCCATGAACAGCTGCAGAACGATGTCGTAAGAACTGATGAAAATCTTTTGAACAAACTAATACTAGATCATCATCATTTAATTTGCTTATTGCAATATGATTAGATGATTTAATATAAGTCAATGTTGCCACTTGTTTACCATCAACTCGAAGGAGATAATTAAATTTCTTCAATAATGTTTCAGGAGTCATGTTTGTCTTTCTTGGCTTAATCACAATCTTCTTCACCAACGTCTTCTCATTTCTTGGAATAAGATCTACATAATAAGCTTCCTCTCGATATATTAACTGTTTATGACCACTTATGTGGTAATTAACGTTAAAATTATCATAGCTTGTTAAGGCGCTAGCGAGGTAGCCTAAATCATTTCTTAAACTTGGACTTAAACCAACAATCCAATCTTTCTCAACTACATGATGTACATAAGTATAATCATCATTGTGCGGAGTAAATTGGGCAATATGTTTACACGCTTTATTCAAGAAATCATATATAAACTTTTTACATGATAAGAGATCTTTCTTTGGCCACTGTGGAATGTATACTCGGCACCCCTTTTCACATTGGTAAGCAGCTGTACGCCTCATATTAATAGTCATCACCTCATGATCAAAAGTATAGACACAGTTGCTATAAACAAGTTGAGTGACACCCACTTCTCAATTTCCATTTAGCTGTTGTGCATGATCAATGGGAGTAGAAAAGAGTGCGGCTCGATTACTAGCAAATCTCTTTGTAGCCGCATTGCTAAGCAAAATATGATAAAACGACATTTTTATATTGCTGATCTGCGACTTTGCATAACATCATGAAGACTTGGATTTTGGACTCTCTACAATATATCAGAGTTGATCGTGATGGAAACGTACATTTCAAAAATTCTCATGGTCATACATCAAGAGGAATTACATTAACATGGCGACAATTTGTCAACCTCAATGATATCATGAGGGATTTGGAATATTTTGAAACATTAAGATTCATCTCCTTGGGTGATCAAGTTTGGCTTCAACATTACAGAAATGAAATTCAAATCTACCATTCTCATTCCGCAAACTGTTTCTCATTTCGCAAATACAATTGGGAGAAGTATAGAAGATACATACATCGCTCCATCATGACATTTATTCGTCGTGAGTTCATCGCCCTACTATGCAAATCTTAATCAGACATGACTACCACACATCATGAGTTGGAAATTAGATCCCCTACAACGTATTGAAACGGATCATGATCGAAACGTCTATTTCAAAGATTCAACTGGAAATGTGAGAAGAGAGTTTGCTTTATCTTATCGTCATTTTCAATCTCTACATCATATCATGAAGGACTTGAAATACTTCTATATGAAAAGACATTCACGTATTGGAAATCGCATCTGGCTTCGCGTCAACAATCGGCGAATTCAACTCTATCATTCCCAACTTCATACTAACTTCACATTTCATCAAGGTAGTTGGGAAAAGTATAAAAGGAAGGTGCATCGCTCAATTTACTCATTCTTTCATCATGAAGCGCCATCGCTACACCATTGTCAACATTCTCCGTCGCTTCAGACTCTACACCAAAATCGATCTCACAACATTACACCAACAGCTTCCAAACAGCAAGTATTACCCGGGCCGTCCTCAAATGTTAGTGGTGAAGATGAACAATTCACGGAATCTTCAACTCTTCCCAAATGGGACTGTACAGATTCTCGGCGCCCTTTCTCATTAATCGGCGCAGTCAATGCGCTTAGAGCTACAAAGACTACTACGTCGGATATGGAAGAGGGAGAGGTGTGTGATGTCGAATCTGACTGTGGACAATATGGTGATCTCTAATGAATTGAGTGACAGTCTATCATTTTTGAAGATTCGTACCAGCAGTTACAATTTGTGTTATGAACCCGAACTTTTTCCTGCAGCTCTCATTAGTTGTTGGTTGCCTGTGCATGTGGCAATCTTTCATAATAGTAAAGTGATCATTACTGGACTAAAATCTCATGTACAAGCAAATGTGATCCTAGACTATCTCATTGAGTATGTACGTACCCAGCGGATTGTAAAATAAAAAACAATTTTTCCAACATGATGTTTTTATTTCAAATCATGATAGAACTTACAAATCATTTTTTCATTAGAGGATGGATTACATGAAAAGTTTTGAATAATAGATGCAAATCGAGATACATGTAAACGTTTTAAGATGAAGTACAGTACAAAAGCACCACACGTTGATGAAAGTGGATGTTGTAGTATGCGTTCATTTCGCTGATATTGACGCGTATGTTTTCTCAACCACTGCTGTGTTGTTATATTTGGAGGTTGAGCAAGAGAGTCAAATAGTTCACCACGTCGGTCTTCTCCAATAAAGATCGCTTGCTCCAATGCTCACCGCCTAAATTCTGCGAATGAGTGTTTAGCACAATAAAGATGGGATAGTGATTTACTGCAGGTGGTAAGGTATCGAGTGAATAGACATTATCGAAAGATTTCAACGTCGCTTCGTCTGCATTACGCTGCACTTTAGTCTTAATATCGTCAGCAGTCAACCAACTCATTAACGATTATACTGAAGAATCACGTCACGATACTTTGTAATTTCAATATTTGAATCGAAGACTGCATAAATTAATACATTGATCGTCTCAGGTAGTGTTCTTTTGAACGTCAAAATCCAAACGAATATTATGAGGCACGTTCGCTTGACGATAGGGTGCACTAATATCGCTGTCAGCAGTCAAATCAAATGCATAAATAGTATATCCACTCTTAAACTCTTTCATAGTCAGTCCGTTGGTGTCATCCGTATTGTAAAAGCCAAAGACATCCATAAAATCAACATAACTGCGCATAAATTGATCCGAAGCAAAATCTGGTTTGTAGGGTGGACCAGGATGGCTCACACCATTTACACGTAAAGCAATTTCACTTAACTGATTGTGTTTAAAATTGAAAGGATTCTTCTTTATATTACCATTAAATGCATCATTTTCAACCATTGCCACCATGAGGAGCTTCGGTGCTTCCGATGGAAAGAGGCCATCTTTCATGAAACTCTTTTGATCTTTCGGAATTGTAAAGGTGAGAAGCTTTGTATGCTGAACGGGGTAAATGGCATTTTGGCGGTTAAGGCCTTCAGCATGCCCTCTAATGACACTTGGATTCGGTACTACTCGACGAATGTAAAGTGCAATATCTTCCACATGAATTCTAAAATTGTCAACTTTAGCAAATGCATTCAGCGCAAATTCAGGCTTATTCAATGTCAGCTTGAGTCGCATGCTGGTATTACAGAGTAAAAACTTTGACTGTCTAAAGAAGTCTAAATTCAGCGGACCATATAGCTGACATACTTTACTATCTTTAATCATAGCAGATCGCTTTACAAAGCCACTGTTTGTTTCAACATCAAATTTTCCTGCTTCATCTCTATACCATCCCATGGCTTCCATATGACTTTTTTGTGCTGCTGGATGAAACTGTGATACATGATTGAAATATGATTTATAGGGATAATCGCTTTGACCACCTTCCACCTGCTGCTCTCCAATCGTTAGAGAAACATCGCCAAGTAATGTAGTCAATGGTAAATTGTTCAGTCCAACTTTATGTGCATCGTCAATAGCAGTTCCATCTGCTTGCTGAATTCTAAACCTCAAATCAAGCATCGCATAACTCAAATCTATGTAGTCATCACTACCACCAGGAATAACAAATTCAATGGGACCAGCATTCTCAGCTGTTCGAGGATGATAATCTACAATACTTGAACTAAGAATATCTGTCTGTATGGCTTGTTGATCGAACAAACAAAAACCGGAAGTTTTACACTCCATGATTAGAAGTTATAGCAGCGTCGTCGTTTAGCGCCTGATGAATGATTAGAGCCTCTACGACGTTTGCGTGAATGCCTTTTGACTGAAGATCGCACCTTACCAGCTCCGCGATGTTTCCTCCTTCCTTTATTCATTCGTTTAGGTGATTTCTTTCCTTGAGTAACACCAGCAAAGGTCTGCTTCAATGTTTTTAAACCGCGTTCCTTCCCACGATTCAACAAACTGCTCTTAAAACTTCTACCTCTGGAAAGATCACTAGCAACATCACCAGCAAAGCCAACGGCATTACTTAAAACATTTCGTTTAAAAGATCTACCGACATTGGATATGAGAGGTGCTACAACAGATTTCAGTGCACCAAGTATGCTACCTCCACGTTGGCGGCGAGCGCCGATGTAAATTTGTCCTCCACCACTTACATAGGAGGGTCGTGAATAAAATGAGGCAGTTGGATTCATAGCTCAAACCCTAAACATTGTTAGTTACAACTTTGCATGAATCACTGTCGATCACTTAGATGAAAGATGTCGGCACGACGCATCCAAGAGTTCATACTTGAAGGATAACCAGTCCATTTAACAAGACACCATTCTTCACCTTGCCGTTTTTTACATCGAATGATTTTCTCTACCAAATATGTTTCACTTTCAGTGACTACCTTAATCTCATCGCGGTAAAAGCTACCCTCAATTTCTTCATTATCGTAATCTTTCAACTTGTAGGTGGTCGGAGAGTCTTTTTGATTAATCCTTGATACTGTAAATACCTCCTCTGTCCAATTCGGAAGGTACCCTTTAGCAAAAACACTTTTCACTTTTGAGATACGAACTTTATCACCAATTTTCACATCACTTTTCACATGAGTGCGTTTACGTTGGAATGATTCGCGCACTTTATCTACATTGTCAGCATTTACATCTACTGGTCTTAGTCCAATAGAACGATGGATAGAGTGATTGTAGGCATGGAGTGTATCTTGTAGAACCTTTGTCCAATTTTGTGTCAAGTTGGCAGTAAAATGTCGCCACAAGCGATTTTTTAATGTGCGATTAAAACGTTCAACGAGTGCAGCTTTATAAGCACTCTTTACACTAAACAACTCAATGTCATGCCTCTCAAATAATCTTCTCACATGCTGATTTTCAAACTCTTTTCCTTGATCACTCTGAATTCTTTTTGGAATCCGACCTTCTCGAAAAATTGTTTGGAATGCTTTTGCTACTCCTTTCCCTTCTTTAGTTTTTAAAGGTTGAGCCCACGCATAACGCGAGAAAATATCAATGACGGTTAAAATAAAATTATTACCCAAGTTATGTTTTGAAATGGAGGCGACATCGCACAAATCTGCTTGCCACTGTTCATCGATGTCATGAACAATATAATGGCGGGTGCGGTACTTCTTTTTCGCTTGTTTGTGGAGTGTATAGGTAGCCTGACCCTTTAACCATCGTTTCACTTGTGATTGTGGAAGACCACTCGCTTTTGATAATTTCTTGATAGATGCAAATCCTGCCGGATGTTTTACATCATAATAGATTGACTTCAAACGTTCAGTCGATGACGACTGACTCTTTTTCCTCCTTCTCATCTTTTTGTTTTCTTGCCTTTCTACATTTACAACAACTGCAGCATTTAGCTTTAGCGGTTTTGCGATCGTGTTCACATTGCTTAAGGGTTTCATTATGAGAGCTGGCGCAGCAAGTGCAAGTGACAACGACATTCACCTCTGGCGGCTCATTACATGGCAAGCAACACATCTGCTTCATATTAATAGTCTGAGAACATGTATTTCCTGGGAGGAGCTGTTTTACGTTTTCCTTTTACTAGTTTTAGCGGCGATGTAGATCTACGTCGAGTTCTTCCTCTTGTTTGCTTAGTGAGTGTGGGAGGGGATGTAGCAGGTGACGCCTTAAACCAATTTGTTGGCATTTTCATCGTCTGAAGCATTGGAGTAGTAGCCACTGTTGAATCAAGTTCTTTCAATGTCTCATTATTCAAAGCAAATTTTGGCACATTATGCTTTTTCAATAGTTTAAGAAAGTATGACCAACCAGGTGGAACATAGCCCTGACGACGCTTTCTACGTGTCGCATACTGAATCAAGTCTTCATAACGTGAAGCATCAATCACTTTATTTTCATCTGTAATGATTTCTCCTCTATCATTTACATTGAGATGGGGCTCAATACTATTGAAAAGAGATATGGCATGTGCGCGAGATGCTAAAGGTGTAGCAGTCGATACAGAGTCACGCATCTTATTCTTCAAGTTTTTTAATTGCTCAACAGTTTCCGATTGTAATAATACAGCACGATGTGGATCTTTGATGTGAACATTTTGCTGATAATCTATTTCTTTCCTATACATTTGATTTGCAAGAGGTTGCTTTACTTGCTGCATGGCAGTCAATTGTACATATTCATCCTGAGGAATAACAATCATGCGAGAATAAGAACTCATAGTTTGTAGATAATCATGGGAGTTTTCAAAATATCACTTCGAAATCTAAATTCTTCCGGACACTCTTGCGTAAAGTCAATGAATAAGTAACCGTATGGTTTTTCAGTAGCTGCTTGAAAAATTTCAATTAAGGCTTTTGATCCTCTGGGTGCAACTTGTCGCGCTAAAATTTCAAATTGACTTTTATCTCGCGGATTCTTGAAAATAGCATAATAGTGTGTATTCAGGTTTCGTGTACGAGCTTCTTTTCCATCAGGAAACAAATTTTGTGTGATATAGATGATAAAGCACCTTTTATGGTGTGCTGCGCGAGTGAACATATCTGTAACATCTTTTGAATTCTTACTTTCTTTTAATAAATCATCCAATACAACAACATCATTAGACTGAAGTTTATCCACTGGAATAATTCCTTCATATCGAATAAAGTTGCGACTTTGCAATTCCTGAAACAGCGACGGTTGATAAATACCATAACACCAAATCACTCGATTGATAGGTTCCTTAAACAACTCCCTTCTTTTATCCAATAAATTCAGCGTGAAAACAGTTTTACCTGCATGAGATGGACCTGATACAGTCAGAACTTTATCACATTGAAGTCTGAAATCCATTTTATTACTTTGAGACTCAACATTTGCATAATTAACGCTTAGAGCCAAAGATATTTCCCAATAGGTTGCCCAAGGCAGGAGCTATCATTGGAAGTATTGCTGAAAGGAAACCGCCCTTTTGTGTTAGAGTTTTCCTCTTTCTTTGAAGGGTGACTTTAGGATTGGAGATGAAACGCAATTTCGTAGCATATCGCTTAAGTAACTTTCGTTGTTTTGGCGCTAATTTCTTCGTCCTCAACTTCCTCACATGAGAAATAATTTCACAAATGAATTTATCGTTAGCATGTCGTATAGCATTGTATCGCTGATTTGCTTTCATTCGTCGGAGAGCTTGAATAGCTGAAGAAAACTTTTGACTTTTACGTTTCGTCATTTTACGTTTCGCCATTTTCCGTGTTAGTCTTTGCTAAAACCTATCTTTACCACATTTGCATAGGTACTAACTATTGCGGCATAAGTGACACTCGAAATGAGCAATATCACAGTGGTTACATTTGCAAAGTTGAATGCAATTACGTATGAAACAGCGTTGACAAAAAGCATGCTTACATCTCTTGAAGATGCGCTTTTCATTTCCATCCTTTCGCTTACATACATCGCAACACATAGTTTCACCGTTACTAATGTCTATAGCAAGTCTTTTTGAAGATATGAATTTGCTAGCCTTTTCTAAATAAGAGACACATGTACAGAAGGAATATACTTCGAGAGTGAGCAGACATAGCTCGAAAACCAGTTGTGCTACAATCAAGTACCACTGCATTTTCAATTTTTCTTTATGGAAAGTTGAATGTGAATATCTGAAATCGCTTCAATCACTAGACTGCTACCATGATGGTTAAATGCGTTAAGACGTTCAGCAATTTTTATCATATGTCTTTTAAAAAATTCTTCGGGGTGATCTACCACTTCCATTGAATAAGAAGCAAAATGGAAAGAGCGACTTTCCACCTCTTCCTTTCCAAAATGACTAAACTTAATTTTCGCAACTAATCGCGCCATGATAATGCTATCAGAGAATGTATTCATTAACTCTAGAAATAGAGTGCTAGCATCATCGACCACTGCTTCGATGTCGGTCTCATCTTTATGAAAATTTATCACATAATCTTGAACAGCTCCTTTTAAACTTTGTCTATGAAAACGTAATGTTCCGCAGTCGTTTGAGAAAGACATGATCGCCCTTTATCTAACCCATCCATTGCATGAAAACAACAACTCTTCTCATAGTAACATTTATTGAATAACGGTAACAAGCATGCATTATAAATCAATGGTTTGAAAGAGATAAAATAGATACAGCTGGTAACTATCATACAGCGAGCAATGATAACCATACAGGACTTTGGCAGTGTTGAGGTAAGGAGGAAAGAAGCATTGGTTATGAACGTAGCTACTACAACGAACAGACAAAATAGGAACAGACAAATCCTTAAAACGTTTCGTGACTTCATGATAATGTTGATTCACTCTACTATCCCAAGGCGGGAGCAAAATATCATCAATGATTAGATTGGGAAATACTTTCCTCTCCTTACCAGGATTATTACAAAAGATGCGTATAACATTGAAAGCAGCTAACCATCGTTTAAAGTCAATAAGAAGAGCACTCTCACAAGAAAAGCCATAGTCTTGCAAATATTTCAGATTAAGTCCATGAATGTGTTTTCTCGCCCATTGATCAACATTGGGATTGCAGTTGGCATGTTGATGATAGACAGTAACAATCTGATATGTCCAATTGTTCATAGCAATAGCACTGAGCTCCTGTACAGGTTCACCCTCACAATCCATAAAAATGATGATAGAAGCCTAAAACGGAAATTACGCATCTAAGGAAACGTTCTATAACATATTACAAAATGAAGAATTACATCGATGCTTTTCACGACAAAATACACAAATGATATGATGGCAACGAAGAAGTAAAATGTATCTAATAAGACCACGTCTACGACACTCAAAGCACATAAGCGAATTGTCATAGGGTAGAGTTAGGAAAGGACTAGTAATTCTCCTTCTTTGATTTGCGTTTTGATGCAGCATTCTTCTCCGACTTGCGCTTTGTACCACTGCTGTTAAGGATTTGATCAATTATGTCATCCACGTTGGGTGGTTTTGGAATATATAGGATGGATTCCATATGCATGGAGAGAGAGACTATTTTATTATCCTTGTGTCGACCATAATATAGCCCATTCACTTTGAAAAGGATATCCCAAGTACCTTCTCCGAGCTCATCACATCTGATGGGTATTGAATGATTTCCATCCTTCTTATAGTAAGTACACCAATGTGATACCGGTAGGCAAATGTGATTACCATCCCAAATCTTTCTATAGGGAGTATCCTTGTCATCTCTAGCCTTCCACTCTTGAGCAAGAGGAGTAGGAATGTCCATATTTAATGTCACGTACTCCTCAATAATATCAAGTTGGTGGCGAATGTACGGACTCACGGGGATCAGTATGTAGTCCCCATACTGATTGCGCATTATCTTGACATCCGTGGAAGGGAGCATTCCCGTTTGGAGTACTACGCTATGATCGTCATAACGCAAGACTTGTTTAAATTTACGCTGTAGCGGTGTAGGATTATGTACCTTGGTTGTTTCTTCCACTGGCCTCAGTTGTAGATGATCTGACCGTAGCGAACCTTGTAACGTTTGATTGCCATTTTGTCCTACTAGTGCAGCAGATGGAGTAGATGCCTGAAAATGAAAAAGATTGTATTAAGTTTACGTTCAAGGGAGGAGAGGGAGGAAAGTAGCGACTTACCATTTTAGTTGGATAATAGAACAGGGAACTAGAGAGAGAGAAAATGTGCGTCCGTCACTCGTGTGATTCAACGATGGAATGATTCTCACTGTGGAAGGCTCGCTATTTATATAGAAATGCTTGATTCTCATTGGATGATGATCCTCATTGGACAATAACATCAAGCTGATTCCAAATCTGAAATCCGTTTTCCAATCCGATGCTTCGTTTTGAAGCTACAGCCCAAAACGTCCCAAATTCTAACTCTGTCGTTTTTCGCCAATGTCCCAAAATCTTAAATAGCGTCTCACATCTAAACGAAGACAGATAGGAACAAGCCGATTCTTTCAGTGAATTTGTCTCACTCTTAGCTTTCAAACGAGCTATGGCACGACAAAATCCGTCCACTAGAAGCCAAGATCGAAGCGAGCTGTCCAGAGAGGGGGGACGTCAGCGAAAATTTTTTCTCTCCGATGGCGTTCAAATTCACCATACCGATGCAGAATTTCACGCTGAATCCGAATCTGGCCTCCGTTTTCTCATCCGATGGTTCGTTTTGGCGCTACACACCAAAACGTCCCAAATTTTAACTCTGTTAAAATTTTGAAGAAAAATTTTTTCTCGCCGATTGAGCTGGAAATCACACCACAGATGCAGAATTTTACGCTGAATCCGAATCTGGCAGCCATTTCACCATCCACGACAACCTAGACGGTCGCCCACGTCAACCTAGACGGTCGCCCACGTCAACCTAGACGGTCGCCCACGTCAACCTGGACGGTCGCCCACGTCAACCAGGCGGTCGGACCAACTCACCCGAGTCTCACACTCTGTCGTTGCCGAGGGGGGGGAGTCAGCGAACATTTTGTGAACGTGGACCCACCTGGCCGTCACACCACGACAGACTACAACCTCTGTCGTTCCAGAGGGGGGGGGGAGTCAGACCCGAAGCAACACGGCGGCCGACCACGACACTCTGTCGTTCCAGAGGGGGGGAGGGGGGGAGTCAGCGATGGCGGCCATCTTGCGCTATCTGGTGTTTGTCACTTCCTTACTACTGATAAGCAATCGGGACATTTATTTGCATTTATTGCGATATTCAAATTTGTTTAAAGTTCTTCGAATTTTCATATTTTGAGCTCAAATCAAAACTTTTTGGTATTAAATTCATTTAACATAATCTAATCTTCTAAAAATGTGAGGGCAAATTACCATTTCAATGTTAGATCATTTTTAATCTTGACCCTGGGAGTGCACGATAAATTTCATATAAATATTCGTATAATCACAATGGGTATGGGACATTTGCCATAGATTTAGAAGGCAAACAATTCTATGAAGTCAGCGGGCAAGATAGTCGCAGAAACCTGTGACCGGATATCTACATTTCCTGCCCATCTAGCTTCATGGAATACCTGTTTTCGGGCAAAAACACTGTTTTTTATAAAGCCAGGTGATTTCCTACTAACATGGACGTTTCATGCATCTTATAATGAATGAAATTAATAAAGCAACAAAAACGTGCACGTTATAAAGGATGCACAATAGCTTTATATCAATATTTTTGATAATAATTCATGTTCTTGCACTTATGCTTGGAGCATATCCTTGATCGAAACATGATATTGATAAAGTTTGGATTATGAAAATACTGGTCTAAATGTCTTTCGAATGATGAAAAAGTAAATTGAACTTATTATGACTAACGTTCATCAATAAAGTCAGGAGTGACGATGACACTACCACATAACTGAAGCAGTAATGCTAGAAAAATAGTTATAGCCAGTTTCTGCCAGTTTTAGCGGGAAAATGGTGGCAAAAGCTGGTGGTTTTTGCCAGGTTTTTACCGGTTTTTGCCAGGTGGTAAAAACCAGGGTGGTTTTTACCGGCCAACCCTGCCTACAACTGATAAATCTTATCAGTGCATTATGTCAAAGAGCTGCCTCTTGAAGTCATTATTTGTTTAGAGCATTTTCACGGAAGCATACCGTAGTAAATGGAACAAGATGCACCTGATAATCTGTCAAACAAGTCATTGTGTTGAACTTAAAACAGAACATAGTGTCACTCACCAATCCCGGCAGCCAGCAGGAAGAGTTGTGCAGGGGTCTTCTTGACTACTACAAATCTGCATGTCTGCCGTTTCTTGGTTGTGAACTATGGCATCACAATTTCTCCATTGGTTCCCAGATTACATGTACAGTGATTTTGCATTTCTATATTGCTTTCGATTCGATCCACAAATCCGATCCGATACACACCACCCAGGATGTCTCTCTGTCAAATTTGAAATTGATGCACCTTCACCGCTAAATATTGAGCTTTTTTGCCTTATGTAGCCTACTGTGAAATGACGCATGAACGCAAAAATACATTAAAAATATTGAACTGATAAGATTCCAATGTATCTGTGAATTGTCAAATAATTCCTGCAACCATATCACTCGTCAAATCGCATGAGGGAATTTTCAACCCTCTTGCCTTGAAGGCATTTGCATATAAAACTCACATATAACAAGACGACGGCGAATTTGTTAATCTAATCCCGACAGATTGAGTGCGAATATGTGCAAAATGCTCAAGAATACGAAGAAAAAAATATTTTGTCTATTTCATCAACTAGGTAAGCTAGTTTATAAGCTAGATAATCCTCAGCTAGATCAATTCCTATTCTTTAAATATAATGCTGTCATTACTATTATAAGATAGTTTGAATCATGCAGGTGAACCGTGCGTAATGACACATATTGACAATTCCCCCGATGCGACCTTTGATCGTCACATTTGAAAGCCATAGGCACGCAGAAATTTCCGGATTTTGCTGAGCCTCCTGGCCACACCCTCATCTAAATAATTTTGTTGCGTCATGTGTATGACTTAATCAACACTGCATCGATGAAATGTCAAACATAGCAGATGATAGAAAGAAATTATGGGCCTATATGTGTGAGATGAAAAAGGCCATAAAAAAGAGATTGCTGATTCCAAACTTTTGATTTCTATATCATAAAAATGAAACTTAATGATAATCACGGCTATATCATGAAATCTGTGCGTTTTCTAATCTCATCAGGCACTCCGATCATTTCTCATTTTGTTTTGCTACTATAGCAGCTGAACACAGTATGGGACAAATTATTGCACTCAGACTAGATTTTCTCCTGTAATTGCTCTTTCGAGTTTCAAATCGCATTCATGACTTACTTCATGTGAATATTCTGCTTTGTCGTTAATAATGTAGGTATAATACATTGTTATTATGATGAAGAAAATTCTGTTTGTATAAATAAACGATATTCATATTCTAACATAGAAAAGATGCCCATAATTTTAATGATATACAGTGTATACCATCTCACTAATCGTATGTGATGACATAAGAGAATCACTAAATATTAGGCCAGCTTTCTAAGAAACAAAATCATGCATAAGACAAGTCATCAGCATTCAGAACATTTTCGTGACAAAAGTTCATCAGATTTAATAGTCTAAAACTCGCAACATGATAGGCCTACTTAGTTTTAGCCACATTTTAAGCGAATCGTTTTCATAACTCGGCATGCTTTGCGACTTGTAGTGGGCGAAGACTTTTCTTTGAGTTTGTATTATGGAATTGAACTTGAATAAGTTTTGTAACAAGCTCCTACCTTATATAGCTGGCAATGTTGCTTAATTTTGTCTTTACTAGTCCCCAGATATTCACCAGATGCAAAAAGTTAGGGAGTTCCCTGGTCTGGAAGCAGGAACATTGATACCTTCAGAGCTCAGATGATTGTTGATTGCCTTGTGGTGAGGTGCATATCACACATAAACATGCAGAGCTCAATGGTTCCATACCAATCTCATGGCTACGGTATCCTAGCTGTTTGCATAACCGTAAGATGTTGAGTCGTAGTCGTCACACCGTCCATCGTATGGAGTCTCCTAGGACCTTGATGACTTATCCTCCAAACCATTTATTTGGCTGGATGCCTGTCACAATGGGTGGGGATAACAAAAATAGGCTTTAATTATCTTGAAGACATCTGCTTGATGTTCCCCCAAAGCCATTTGACATTCATCAGCACTTTCATAACAGAATTATTCAGAATTCTTTAGTTTTTGAGAGTAGGCCTACAACTCATCAAACTAGAGTCGTCTCT
This sequence comes from Prostheceraeus crozeri, assembly GCA_907163375.1. Taxonomy (NCBI): domain Eukaryota; kingdom Metazoa; phylum Platyhelminthes; order Polycladida; family Euryleptidae; genus Prostheceraeus; species Prostheceraeus crozeri. Next base: position 100,891 of record CAJQUW010016951.1, on the reverse strand, counting down.
AATAAAACGTAATTTTCCTTAAACAACATTTTGATGGAATTTTAAGTTGATTATGATTATGTTGTAAGCCTTGCTGCTGATTGTTGAATAAGATCTTTGATGGAATTACTTTATTTTATTAGTTTTAAAAAACAATATTTCGGAGTTATGTCTCCATTCTCAAGTTATACAAGGATAGAAAAGACTAAGCTAGATAAATACAAGTAATTCCTGTGTACATGGTATTTCAAATGTTATATCCTCTTTTGTATTTAGCTAGCCTAGTCCATAGAGTAAATATATTAGGTAGAGTGGTAGCTCCGCATTTATTAAATCCCCAAAGTGTATACACTTTCGATTTTATTAAATGAACTCAAGGGAGATAAATTCGGAATTGTTTCCAAATGTGAGATATGCATATATTTGCAGTTTTGAAGAAATTACAACAGAATTGACTGATCATGACAGTAATGCTGAAGAAATGAAATATGTGTTGATGCTACACTTTTCTTAAAGGCGAGCAAATTGGCTTAAATTGTGTGTGAAGTTAGCATTAATAGTGATATTTTCTCATATTTCCTTTAATTTTCGGATTTCGGGGTGTTGATAAGCAAATTCCTGGTTGGAGAATGCAGTTGTATGTGAATTTTGAGATGCGAGAAAATTATCTGATAAACGTTAATGCTAACTTCATCGCCTTATCGAACTTCAGTAAATGTGCATTTGTAAATTTTTTCATGTTGTGCCTTTCGATAGGCCATTCGGTTAGGCATTCATGTTATACCGTTCAGTTCGGCCATTCATCCAAATCACAGCACAAATAAACAGTATTTTACTTTCTTGATTCAGACAATGTCTAATGATCAGGAATTGCATCACCTGACCTCATTCAAACTCTCCGAGACCTCTGAGAAATACAGACACATGAATACAGATGTACAGAAATACAGACTTCATCAGTCCAAGCAACTCGATTGCATTGATAAAGTCAGTGGCAATGCTATGTCGCCCACTTCAGCCTCAAGCTCTTTTGGTTGGCGCCTGGCGGTCAATTTAATCCCTGATGGTCTCTTACGGCTTATGAAGTGCTCACTTTTCAGACGACGTGTCATCGATATGGCAGAAACCAACAGATTCAGATATGAACTCCTCAACTGGCAGAAGACAATGTGGAATCGTTTCTTAACAAGCAAATAATTATCCGAGCTGTTCGAAAGCTTAATTTCTTTCATTTCCGACCGGACCCAACTTTTCTAGGACGGGAGAAAAAATTAGTCTTCTACCTTTGACCTGTGGTCTTCTGGAAAACTACTTTTCGGTAAACTAGCCGTTCGGACTGTCTTTCTGACAAAAGAGTAGAAACTTGTGCCCTTCAAAAACTATTTCACAAGCTTCGACTCGGTCATCATGACATTAAATGAATTCTGAGTCGAATAGAAACTTTGTTTACAACTTATCTGGGTCATCCAACAATTTAATTTGAATGTGGATAGCAGACGTCTAGACACCATATATATTGAAAGCGTGAATGTGATCCCGTTAGCATCAAAAGATGTAAACAACTTTCAAACAATAATGATGAACAGCAAATTATGTAAGTACATCGATTTCGACGATACATCAAAAGAATGCTCAGAGAAAGCCATTTCACCTCGTGTTTGATTCATTATCATGCTCACATGCTTCCATATTGAAAATTTGAGAGTTTTGAAGGTGGGGATTTTCACGTTTTGACCTCTGTCCACCTTAGACAATGACGGATACGAATATATGATACCTCATTGAAAAGCTGAGAACATAAGCTCTCGAATTGTGTATGGCATGTCAATGTAAAATCAAATTGAAAAGCAGGAGAATCGATTGAAGTTTGACATAATTTAGGCGGTCCGTTTTTTTATGATCAACTCTATATATGTACTTCTACATCAGTCTGATGCACCAGATCACTAGTACATAAAAACAGAAAAATTTTGCAAAAATGTAGCTTTTTAAAATTTCATCATATTTATTTTAGACCGCAGGAGCGTTATGTCCGCAAAGCATTGAATCTTTTGATGTATTTTTTTTATTTTATGCAAACATTTTATTGAGTCGACCTGATATACACTTACTCTATGGATGACAAGAAATTCTATTAATTGAATAATTTCAGAAAAGAAATTCCTCCAAAAAGTGAATTTCACGCAGTTGGATAGGTGTTACATTGACATGAATTATGCAATTTCACGCAGTTGGATAGGTGTTACATTGACATGAATTATGCATAAATAATCAATTACTCAATAATCAAAGTCGTTGCGATTGCATAGCTATATTTTGACATTTTTAAGTGGCAAAAATATCTGGTGGACATCGTATTGTTACCACACAATAGCCACTACCTTTTCATTTTGTTGACTGAGTTCCACACTTACAAAATTTTGTTTCATAAATGCCCCAATGCAAGCACGTGGTACCAGCGCATAGCTCTTGCTGTCAATATTTGATAACAGGCAAGCATGCATATTTGAGACAAATTCATGCACCGGTGCACTACATACAGGCCTATGAAGCTCTTGTATAAATGATATATTGAAACATGATAATTCTCTGATTCTCTAGCGATTAGAAACAATTACGAAAGTACGCATACAAACTTTCTCGCTTTTCAAGTCACTTCCGTGTAGCTCTACTCTCATTTGAATTTGAATGTTCATTAATAAATGCCATTTAGATTTAGTAGGCATTTTGCAGCAGATACAAAGGATGTGTAACTCTAAGAATAATACGGAAACTTAATATTCACTGGAGTTTCAGAGAATTTTGATATTCCTTGCCGGGAATGATAGGCGCTCGCATAAATTTGTACAAAATTGCCATAGTTCTGCTGTTGTCTTTACAAGGACTCATTTCGCTGTCACACAGTCAATGCAGGTAAGTATGGTCAATAACAAATTAAAGAAATATAATGTAAGCATGTAATTTGTACCTTGCACGACGGATGCTTCAGTCTCACTGACTTAACTCTCAACATGTCTCACTACATTTGCAATCTCCACAAAAAGACATATAGATACTAAATGGAATGCGCTATCAAAAAGTATAAAGCATTAATTCATATAAAGTCAGTCATCAGTAGATAGGCTACTCGATACCTAAGAATGTAAGTAATAAGCGGTCAAGCATAGCGCAAGTAGTTTCGTTCTATCAAAATACATACAATCTAATGCGTGATGAGAAGAAACGGATTGCTCAATTGCTCAATAATAAAAATACAGCATATCACTGAAGTATTTATTTAGATTTACTTCTCAGTATCAACCTGAATATCATGTAAAAATTGTCGGTTGGTCAACCAAACGGGCTTGCTTGTTAATAAATCTAGAAAACTCCAATTGATTTTGCATCACTGATCCAGTTTGATCGCGAATAAGAGCAAACAAGTCTTCTAATTGCGCAATCATTGAATCATATGACCTCAAACACATCAAGTAGCCTCGACGTTATCAACATGAATTCCAAACATGTGAACATCAATACTCCAATGAATAGAGAAGTCAATTATCCAAACATTTTACAAAAAGATGAGTATGTTAACGTGCATCAAATACAAGCAAATGTGAGACAACTAGATCGCAAAGAGCTATGTAAATGCAAACTCAGTCAAATAATTCTATTTAATGATTACAGTGTGGTGAAAAGTCCCTGTTAATCACATGAAGTACAACTTATCCTAGTGAACTGAAGGCACGTGATTTACAAATATGATGAGTACTTATGCAACCATGAGCTTACCGTGCATAACTACTGACGCAATTGAATACTTTCGTGACCCTACACACCAAAAAATTGGGCGGACATCAAGGGTTGTCGCATCCTTTGTGGTAACATTTTTTAGCATCAATTGAGCTAAATTTTCGTGAATTTCAAATTTTTGGTTTCAAAGACCACCTTAACTATTATTAGTTCATTACATGAAATAGAAGTCCAGTGCACCTCCATTCAGAAAACTGCATGTAAATGTATAGATGATGGGCACATTTTAAATGGCAATAGATTTCATTGATCCACGCAAATCGAAATGGATTTTAATTGAGCATAAATCACAATAATGCACTACAACGTTTGATATTTATAGAAGCTGTATAACTTTCAAAAGTAACTGATTTGAGCAAAATGTAGCAGACTTGCCCAAATGAGCAAATATTACAGGGACCAATAAATCGAAATAAACAAGAAATACAGGCAATGATGAGATCAGAAAACTGTGGTGTAAGTTACCATTTTTAAAAAAGAAGCTAAGCTTATATACCGGTGTGTACTTACCACCCGAAGTCGACGTTGGAGTCCTGGATCCTATCAGCTCCCGGAGTCCGAGTCCTATCAAAATGTCAGGACTTTCCATGGAGGACTTGAGAACAATTCCATATTAATGAAGGAATCAATATGTGCTTAAAAAAGCTTATTACTATGCATTATTGTCCAAAAACAGCATGTACCACTTTTTTTATATGAATCTTTTTATTATAGACGGATTATATTCATTCTTGATACCATGCTATCGAAAGCATCTAAATATCTTATTAAGATATTGCTTAATTATATTAATATAATTATATCTTGTGTTGCTCAAAGACATCCTTTGCTTCACTTCTTTCAGTCTTCTAAATAACATTAATTTTATATCGAAAGAGATTGACAGTGATTTAGTCAACAAAAGACACCAACACCCTTTATTGCCCGCCGCACTAGCCTGACCCGGCATCCAAACGAAATCCGCGGTGGAGACGAGCTCGCATCTTCTTCACAAGGTCCCGCTGACGGTTCGAAAGAGATGTGAGCTAATACAACAGCAGTCATCTCCAAGTGACAGTCCTATTATTATTGGCAGAATGCTACCAGCATTCATACTGTATAACCTGTCAATATCACTTGGAGATTACTTCTGCCTTCACAAGCATTCCTTTTGTGCCGTCAGCGTGGCCTAGTGAAGAAGGTGCGAGCTCGTCTCCACCGAGGACGTCGATTCGATTTCTGGTTCAGGCGAGTGCTGTCGGGGTATCAAGGGTGTTGGTGCCTTTTATTGACTTAATAGTTTATAAATAAGTAAAGCCACTAAATTCATTTTGACAAAATTAAAACTAATTTTTGCACAATGCATTTCGCCCACTCTTATTCAAGTGCAAACATGGACTGACTATAAAATACAAAATCTGATGTCATATACTTCTACAGTAAAAAAATCTATGAATAAAATTGAGAGCATGCAAACCTATAATGTAGCAGACTTAAGAGATATGTACTAATAACAATTGAGTAATCAACCTAGATATTAGAAGAAGCAAAACAGAGACTAAAGCTACCAAGGTAAGTAAAGGGTGGAGATAAAATCTTTTTCCACACCCTGCAAAGTGGTTGTTAGCCAACCCTTTAAAATGTCTACCAAGATCCACTGCAATTCCAGCTAGCAGTATCACAAGACATTTGCAAGTGTGTATCAACGAGAGACAAACTGCTTTGAATAATTTTAGCATTAAGTACCACATCAACAACAAACACATATTAGGAATCACAGAGTCTCTCGTTTATTTTGCGCGAGAATCCCGACTTGTGTTCGCAAAAAGATTTTATCTCCACCCTTTCCTTACCTTGGTAGATTTAGTCTCTGTTTTGCTTCTTCTAATATCTAGGTTGATTACTCAATTGTTATTAGTACATATCTCTTAAGTCTGCTACATTATAGGTTTGCATGCTCTCAATTTTATTCATAGATTTTTTTACTGTAGAAGTATATGACATCAGATTTTGTATTTTATAGTCAGTCCATGTTTGCACTTGAATAAGAGTGGACGAAATGCATTGTGCAAAAATTAGTTTTAATTTTGTCAAAATGAATTTAGTGGCTTTACTTATTTATAGACTGAGTAAAGGGGAATAATTTTTTAAATACTCAATAGTTGTCATTCGCTTTGGATATTCTACAGCGCTGATAATAAAAAAGCAGACCACATAAATTAAATTGCAATTCATTCGAGAGCTTGCATTCTCAGCTTTAAAATGAGCCATGATGGACTTGTATCCGTTATTGTATTTTGCTGAGCAGTGCTCATCAACAATATGAAAGTCACTCAATTTACAAATGGCAATATTTTTCCATAAGACAATATGTGAGTATGATAGTGAATCAGGCATCGAGAGAACGAGCAATTCCTGAAGTGTCTTCTGATATACTGGTCATCAAATTCAGTGAACTATAGGAAAACATTAGTGCTATCGTGACGTTGTCTCAAAATCATGACTCTTTTGACTGAAAATGTTATGTTCTCACTTTTTATCAGAAATGTTCATGTTTGGCATCTTCAGAATCCTTGCGAGGCAAGGAGTGCGAATATGTAAGTTATCTTCAAATACGTCCAATAGTTGCGTCATCGGAAAATCGATCTAACAATTCAATGTCTCCGGCTTTCACGAGGTCGAAATGATATTTAAATGCGCATTGCTCTTGGCACCACCATAAACGATTGTTTATCTGAAGTTGACTAGAAAGGAAATTGACTCAAGTTCGCGGCACATCCGGGGGAAATAAGTTGGGGTATGATCCACCAATGAGAAGGTTAGAATCAGTCACATGCGTAATTTTAAGCTTTTTCGCCGCACTCGTGCGTCAGCCGCTGACAAGTGCGTGCGATTTTCGTGCCACTATTGTGTTTTGCACAAAGCTTTACTTCTATTTTAGAGGTTTCATTGTTATCAATTTCTTTGTCTCCTAGGCGACCTCGGAGAATCGATCTACAAATCAATGCCTTCGGCTTTCACGAGATCGAAATGATACAAAACCAGAACAAACCAGGAAGGCAGCGTCATAATGCGCGAGGAAGGCTTTACTTGCCCTTGACACGATCATGAATGGTGTGCTTGTCGGGTCTTGGTGATCATCATGCTACGTTAGCAGTTCGAGGACTGGGTTCGATTCCCAGCCAACCATGCCATTTTTCATGTTGGTGCCCGCGGTGACGCGGAGAGTGCAGTTTCATTTTTGAAATTCCCTAAAAGATTTTTCTTCACATTCCCATGTAGTTTGACCTCTAGATTACGAATATGATGGTTGAAATTCTTCTGTCGAGGACTTTTCGAGAAAAGGTCAAATATTCAAAATGGTGGGGGCTTTGAAATCGAAAATGTACTATGTCTAGTTCCACAAAAAATTCCTAAAAGATTTTTCCACACATTCCTTTGTAGTTTGACATCTAGATTGCGAATCCCATTTGGCAAAATGACGAAGCGAGAGACACTGCTAATCCGAACTTTGCCAGAAAACTTCTGGCTGCTGTACGAACCTACAACGGAGGGTATTTGCAGAATAGGCTGAAAGCTTTGTTTTTGATTATATAGCCTTTTTGATAATTCTATGATTATGATTTTTTATTATGTAATAGAGCCTGGTATTTGACCCAAAACAGAAGAAATATTTTCAAAATTATTTATGAGCATTTTATGAAAAAGACGAACCTGAATATCGTAATTTAAGATAATTTTGATTAATGTCAGTGGGTAAGGTTTTGTCCCTTTCAAATGGTCCTTTATGTTTCATGAATTCAAAAGTAACATAGTTTTATAATTTCTGCAATTACATGCTTTATCAACACTTAGAGATGGTTTGAATAATATATGAAGGTCATTATTGAAAAACTGCTAATTAATAACATAATACTTTAATTAATATTTTTTTATGGATTTTGAAATCTAATTCTTGACTTTTCTCGAAATGATGGATGATTTTTTAACCACCATACTCGTAATCTAGAGGTCAAATTACATAGGAATTTGAAGAAAAATCTTTTAGGAATCTTTCATAGAAGAACGCTCAGTAGAGTTTCGATTTCAAGGTCCGCCATTTTGAATATATGACTTTCTCGAAAAGCCCTCGATGGACGATTTTTTAGCCATCGTATTCGCAATCTAGAGGACAAATTACATAGGAATGTGAAGAAAATCTTTTAAGAAAATTCAAAAATGAAACCGCACTCTCCGTGACACCGTGTGTCAAGAGCAAGGCGCATTGAAATATCATTTCGACCTCGTGAAGGCCAGAGGCATTGAATTGTTAGAAACCCAATACTTCTTTTGCAAATTTCGTCAACATTTTTACTCATTACCATTGAAGTACCTTGTAAGATACTTCGAAGGTTCAAAACAAAACGGTTAGCGAAGACATGTCTTTGTTCTCTCACAGTGACTGCAGATTGTTTCCCTTGTATGTTTGTGCACTTTAGCGGTGATAAGAAAAAATGTTGGAGAAGTTTGAAAATGAACTATTGGACTTGTTTGAATATTACGTGCATATATTGCGGGCATGAGAATCAATTGAAGTGCAACTAAATTTAGGTGGTCCGTTTTTTATTATCAGCTCTGTGTATACTACGACAGACATTTGTTTTTCCCGCATTTTGAGTTGAACGTTGAATACCAAGTCAGTTGTTTAAAGAATATAAGATTTTCAGTGAATAACACAACCACATCCTTCCAAAGATGAAGAAGAAACTGCGACAGCATCATTCTGTCACTCCATCAAAAATTGGAATTATGTGAAATAAGCAAGTTTATATTTTATTTATATATTTCAGATGTTTTATATGAGCATCCAGCTCCGAGTTTCATCAATCAAAAAAAACATTAAAGTGAGGTAGCCTCTCGCTGTTCTTCTCATACTTCACACCGAAGTGAAATCAAGATATCAAATTGTGCACAGCTTAGCATAATATATTGCATGTTGTGTACACATCAGATGAACGCAACGAGGAGAGCTAATACACTGTAAAGACAACAAGAAAAATAAATCAGCGGCATTTAGAATAAAAGAGATCCTTGCCAAGGCAGGTTATGGGATAGCACAAATTTATTTGCACACAGAGATCTGGTCTGGCTGCTTCAATAGCTTGCAAAGTGAATCCTAACTTCGAAATTTGAGTGAGCAATCAGAGTTGTCGTTTCTGTGCCAGATCGAGAAGCGTTGGGGTCCATCATAGTCCGGCAGCTAAAAAGAGTTTCTGCAGGGAACGAGGCTGAAAATGAAACTTTCACAGAATGTTCTACATCCAATGACTCCTACGAATCTGCGCGTCTGCCGAGCTCTAGTTAGTTCCTCTTTTTGTCAAACAGGATCAAAGAAAAACACATGATAATTCATTGAGACTCAGATTGCAGATTTTGGCAGAAAAGAAATTTTCAATGTTTTCAGTGATTAAGCTATAGATACTAAGCCAAAGCCATACTTTTTGACATGGGATGTCTTCAGGTCAATTCCTATCCTGTTCATGCACCCCTGTCCATAATACGAAACATATTCAGATCTGGCAAGTCTCCTAATGTCGGCAAACACAGGCATCTTGAGCAATTTAATACACATTTACCCACATTTTCGCATTCATTGCAAATTAGAGACATGATAATTGCACATACACATATCATAGAAACTGTTGTGAAGACATCCCATGTCAGAAATTATGACTCTAGGCTTATTACTTTTCACTCAATCGAAGAAAACAAGAAATTTTCATTTCAACCGAAAACTGCAATCTGCGTATGCGTTTTTCTATTGTCTGACAAGAAGAGAAACTAACTAGAAGTAAGCAGATTCGTATTAGGCATAGGATGCTTATCATTCTGAGAAAGTCTCATCTTCTACCTCATTCCTTGCGGAAACTCTTTCCAGCTGCCGGACTACCATGTCAAAATTGTGCAAGTTAGCGAGTGACAGCACCATAGAAATTTGACATTCGATGAAAGAAGAACAGGAAGACAAACACATTGAGACGTCGTGAACCTGCCTCATCATGATAACGATGCCTTAGCGATGGTGGCTTCCAGTAGTTGACCATGGGAATATACCAACAGCTGATCAGGGTTCTTTGCAAATATTTGCAATTGTTAGTATTAATGTTCTTTAAATATAATATCATTTTGATAAAATGTTCTTGTACTACAGTCCGTTTCATAAAAAGTGGATCATCCTAAAATTTGACTAAATAAAACATAAGTATGATACAGAAAGCATTTTTCATGTTATTTCATGTCCCTAATATATTTAAATGTCCTTATATAATCTGATAAGCTATGATACAGTAACGGTTCTTAAGAAACTAATATTTTGTGGCCTTAGCCTTATTGTCAATGACATTACCAATTCGTCTAGGCATTGATTCGATGATATCGTTGATTTTTGACTGATCTAACTTTCTCCACTCTCTTTTTAACAGTGACGTAAGTTGTGATACGCCATCTGTATGTAGCAGCGAACGACGAACGTTACGTTTTAGAATACTCCATACATTTTCTATGGGATTCAGATCAGGAGAACGAGCTGGCCAAGATAATGTCCTAAGCCCTAATTGAGACTTGCATAAGTTGACTCTACTACTCCTGTGACACTTAGCATTATCATCCATAAATAACCAAGTCGATGGATCACCAAGTTGATCTGTCATTTGGTCATTTGGACGGCCAGAGCCCTCTTTACGACAGAGTCGAAAATCATCATTATGCCATCGATGCACATTTGTGTAAGGGACATTTAGTCGCTTGCTTGTAGCTCGCAAAGAAAACACTAGTTCTAGCAAGGCTGACACTTTGCCTTTTGTGAATGCGATCTCGTTATTGTTCATTTGTGCTTTGTATTGTTTTCAACTGGTAAGAGATAGATTTCTAGCTGAAAGCAATCAGGAGTGCTGCCAACACCACCGCAACGAAGTCAGGAAGCTATGGAACATGAAGTCCAGTTAATCACATGTAGCAGTTACATTATTGTTGATGAATAATGGTGCTATACTGGCTCTGATTGACCGATTTTCTTTATTTTTGTTTTGATTGATAGCTTTTGGCTTGTAGAACAACATATTACATAACAAAGGAAACAAATGTAGTTCTATAAGAGTGAGGTATGATTTTGTGTAACATTGCTAAATGAAGATCAAATTATCTACTACTTTTTTATCTATAACAGGAAAACAACTCAATATTCATGCTTGAAATTTCCAACAATGATATTAGTAAGTACAACTGACATGTCTTCCAAATTTCAGAGAAATTCGTTCAAGTTTGGCGGAGTTAGACAAAGTTGAAGTTAAGGCGATGTTTAAGGGTGATCCATTTTTTATGAAACAATCTGCATCCCCTGCGGCATGAATTTGCAGCTATTGCAGGTTTCACTAATTTGATTCTTCTTATAGCAGCATTGACTTATAGATCGTCACCTAGTCGAGCAGATGAAACTGCCATCAACAAACAGTAGTTATCCATTCTAGTCCTACTAACTTTAGCAAAACGAAAAGTCGGATTTTATGGCTGCATGCTTCTGAGTAGTACAGAATTAGACAACTCATCTCGTCTTTCGTTTGCATCACAGAATTAGACAGGTCGTCTCTTCTTCCGTTTGACTAGAAGGGAAGCATTGGAACATGTAGTGTAAATGAAATGGCACAATCTCCTGACTAAATACCATAGCAATCGAACAATGAGCAGCCAGTTCAACATTAAGCACGCCAAATTGTGCACAGTTTCAGTGACTGTTATCAACCGGATCACACAGCAAAGAGACACAGACGATGTCAAGTTCTATAGTGAATTTGAAAAAAAATTGTGAACGTTTTTTCGTGCGCCTGCTAACTTTTTTTAAAATGATCGGAGGGCCCAACATTATCGAGAAAACTTTTGCGCAACGGTCTGAATTCTTCGAATCTGAAGGAGTTGTGGCGATCGGAGCATTTTGAAGGAATTCAGAGCAATCCGCAAGCGATGCACGACTATTTTTCCTATCTCTACAAGGTATTAAATATTTCCTTTTACCCACTTAGTAAGTTCCTGCATGTGCCATCGTTTTGTATCAGTTTACATTTCTAGCCAGGTGATACGGTTAAACAATCTAATTCTGTGTGTCAACCGGATCACACAGCAGAGACACAGACCATATCAAGTTCTCCAACGTTTTTTCGTGCGCCTCCTATATTTTTTTATAATGGTCTGACGGACTGACTTAATCGACAAAACTTGTGCACAATTATCAGAAGTCTTCGAATGTGAAGGAGTCGTGGCGATCGGAGCATTTTGAAGGAATTCACAGGAATCTGCACGCGATGAACGACAGCTTTTCCTTTCTCAGTAACAATTTCTTTTCGCAGTCGTAGTAAGTCCTGTATGTGCCACAATTTTTTAATCGATTTCCATATCTAGTAGACTGACACGCTTAAGCAATCTAATTCTGTGGAGTAGGACTTTAACATAAAGTTGCGTGAAAGCAGCGAAGTTTATCCATGAACTGTTACTTAAGCCAATTGACAGAGGCCACTGCACTGCCTTCCTGCCCCACTCTCGCCGCCCATTTTCTAGCGAGTCCTTTCATGATTAAGTAGCATGTCTATCATGTTCATTTTGGGAAGCCACTTAATGTCCAACAGGAAGCTTATTCTTCAGTGTAAATGGTTGTTACCCAATGTGAGGGACGGATCCAATTGTTGAGCAAAGCCACTCCACTACCAAATTCTCGGGTTATTTCTTAGACAATTTCTTCCACTCACCAACATGCATTACAACCGGCAGCCTCTCCAGTTAGATGAATATCCCTAGGTCTACACTCCACACTCTTGTGACACCCAGCTTGTTGTGTAACCAGGACACCACTGAATACGACCGTAATCCTGTCTAGGAAACGAAGCTTACTTACTCATAAATTGTGCATGGTTCAGTCGTTTAATTTGATGCATTCAATTGAGCGTTCAAAAGACTTAAATAAGCTGCAAATCTTCTATGATTCAGAGAAGTATACAGGGTGATTCCGATCTTCCCGTCACTTTTCAAGTAAGGACAACACCTGTATCACATGTCTGGTTGTAGTGATGGTTCATGATTTATATATTACGTTTCATGGCCTTTCAAATCGTATATTATTTATTTTCTTGTGATCTGCATTTCTGATGATACGAGCAATTGGAATTGTTTACCCATATTACAACTTTTTAAATCAATATCTATGACAGGAACATCGCAACAATCAATATCATCAGCCGCTTTCAGCATAGATATCTAATAATTGTTTGCTTTGAGCGACACCATGCAAAGTTAATTGAGATTGACTTTTCAGTGTAGACGGTATTAAACTGGCTGAAATTTATTTACTATCAACACTTGACAGCAATGAACTATCCTGGCTTCACGAATGAAGAAATTGCGACGGCCGTGGCCTATACCATCTCTTCATATCCTGAAGATGCAAGGCGACGATTTCGTGTAGATTTTAAGAAAGAAGCTCCACCACGCACAACCTTAATTGGGTGGGCAAAACGTTTTAAAACCTCGCTATCTCTCACCGAAAATGCAAGAGTCGGTGACCATTCAGATCGACGGCTTTCCGACAACAAACGAGACGAAATAGTCGAGGCCTATGGTGATGATCCAACCCTTTCGCAACGAAAGGCAGCTCAGCTCTGCAGCGTTTCACAATCGTCGGTGAACAGAGTGTTGAAAGATGAAGGTTTGAGAGCTTGGAAGTTTACCCGCGTGCAAGAGATCTCGGACGACGACAAAGTTCAAAGACTCCAGTTTTCGAACCTTATCCTTCAACATCAACAGCGCGACAGTAATTTCGTTGGAAATACCGTTTTCTCCGATGAAGCAACGTTTCACTTGAATGGATCTGTGAACCTTCACAACGCCTTCATCTACGCGGAAGAAAATCCTCACGCTGTTATCGTGAAACCATTAAAGTCTGCTTCCATCACTTGCTGGGCAATGATATCACCACACCACGGCATCACTTACCATGTGCAAAAAGAAACAATGAATGGACAGCGCTACCAGTCTATCCTTGAAGACAAAGTTGTGCCGCTACTAAGTGATAGACGAAATCGACGTCAATTTTATCCGCAGGATGGTGCACCTGCACATTATGCCAATTCTGTTCGTTGTCTGCTGAACGTCAAGCTGAAGGACCGATGGATTGGTCGTGGTGGGCCGATACACTGGCCACCAAGAAGCCCTGATTTAGCAGTAAACGATTTCTGGCTTTGGGACTATATTCGTGACAAACTGTACAGAGATCCACGTCCTCGTACTCTTGAAGCTTTGCAAGAAAGACTTACGAGCTTACTCGATAACGTGGAGGTCGAGATGATGCGATCTTCGTACAGGTCATTCTTGCGCGATGCGAGTTGTGCTCTGAGAATGGTGGTGGTCACTTTGAACAGTTCTTAAGAGTTAATTTTGCGTTACTGTATACCTGTCACTTATAATAAAGTTTTTTTGGATATGAAATGTTTTTCGAAATCAAATGAAAAAAAATAACTTAAATAGTAAAATAAAATGAATAAATAGTAGACTAGGAATAAAAAAATTAAAAAAGTACTTAAAATTGATTTAAAAAGTTGTAATATGGGTAAACAATTTCAATTGCTCGCATCAGCAGAAATGCAGATCACAAGAAAATAAATAATATACGATTTGAAAGGCCATGAAACGTAGTATATAAATCATGAACCATCACTACAACCAGACATGTGATACAGCTGTAGTCCTTACTTGAAAAGTGACGGGAAGATCGGAATCACCCTGTACATGTAGAAGCTTCAATTGCAACTCTCAATAAAAGCAATAATTGACTTCAATAAACATCAAATTCATGGTGAAATACAGAATCCTAGCACTGGCAATGAGACGAGAGTCATCGATATAATTCTACACACATCTAAATATCAAAACAAATGTTCCATGCCACAAGAAGATACACTTCAATACAATTGACTTTTAGCGAAACTGTAACAATATTATCAAAAACCGAATATCTCTCTAAATCGCTTGATTTGTCATCTTATCGAGGGCCTCACATCCTTGAGATTCATCCAAGAAATAGCGTAGGAGTTTTACATCAGCTGTCTTCGTCTCAAATTCATGCGTTCCTCAAAGCAAATACGTAATTAATAAAACAGAAGATCACATTACATTTCCCTTACAGCATTTTAATTAACCATGAAGAAATGACCGACACATCAACGTTTCGCATTTCAGATGAGCATTCAAAGATGCAAATGTTTTTGGACATCCACTTCAAACAGCCAAAATGCCATAGGCTATTACACGTGTTGAAAAACCACAGTGTAATTAAAACTTTATAATAACACATCACTTCAATTTTGATTTCGATTCTCATGAGCTAAGTTATTGCTTTTCTACAAGTAGAACTAAAAAGTATGCATATGTGTTTTGCTAACTATATTCTGAGTTTATGATAAAAATCAAACATGAAAAACTATAAATTCTGTCAATGATTTTCGATTTTCAGAAAAATCAATCATGAAGGATCGAAATTACGACGTATCTTAATAGGCTAAATATTCTTCCGTGAGTTCAGTGATTCAGATGTCTGTCTTGATTTCGGAATTTCCCCACTCTCTCGTTTTAGCATGTTCCTCTTATCCTAGTCTTCGTCACAGACTTAAGTATCTATAACCACCCTATCAATTAATGCGATAGTCATACTCTATTTGTAAATGTTTGGGAAAACAGCATAATAAATCAGACCACATAAGAAGTCGCAAACTTGTCATGAAAAGTCCTGATACTCCATTTATCAGGTTCTACTGCAAGTCTGCCATCATAGAAGCAGTGCAAGCACTACATCATGTAGGGCCTACATGTACTATGAAATATATTATTAATATTTTTATTTCCAGGTTTTGGTTCTTTCGGTCTTTATTAATCATCTTTTATCGAAAATAGCTGTAGGAGTGTGTAGTTGTCGCTTTTGCAACGTTTGCAAAACATTAGCAAATCTAATAGGGAGACGTCCTCAGACTTGAAAAATGTTAAGCACAAAAATTCTGTGACAGCCTTAGACACTGCGTTTCGCCTTATAAGAGTTCTTCAAAACGGTTTTGGAATGGCCCAGACTAGCTTAAAATATCTAACATTGGCTCTCTACAATCTTTATGGTTATCCTCGGCACGGTAAAGCCAGGATAAATAAACACAGCAGTCCTTCAACTTGATCAGCCATTCCAGATATCTTAAACTACTTTGTGCAATTCCGAGCCGTACTGATGAGCCCTTGTAGGGAAAAAGGCACAGCGTCTACTGCTGCCAAGGAATTTTTGTGCTTAAATGTAGTTCAAGTCTGAGGACATATTTCTATTCTATATCCTGACGAACTGGCACTCTGCACTTCATAATTAGCGAATCTGCAAGTGCAATATTTGCCGGGTTATGCTCATAGCGTGCATATTAAATGTAAACCAGGTATTAATACGCATTGCTATCGGTGTTTGTATATGATTTCAATGCGGAGACATAATATAATGGGGACCTACTATGCCTGACTGCCTTGACAACATGCATAATTCGTATAAATGGTGTAGGCCTACTTGGCTTATGCGAACGCGTTTAATGCTATGTGGGGAGCTCCCATAGAGATTTAACACGGCAACTCTGTCTAGCTATATATGTTCTCGTTAAACGAACACCCATTGCAATTATCTCAAACGATGAAATAGTGAATAGAAACACCTCAATTTTTTTTACCTCATCAAGCAAATTTCATTGAGAAGGCACATTACAAAAAAATCGCACGATTCCTGGTCCTTCAAGAATCGCGCGATTGATTCCGTCGCACGATTGATCGTGCGTAATCGATTAACTGCTCCCGCCACTGTCGTATTCACTTTCAGAGTTCATATCGCCCAATTCTGATTAATTGTTTCATGCGTGTTTCATGCATCACGTGGGTGATCACGCCCAAAATCAACGGCACCGCCATCCTCAGCTGTTACTCGCCATGCTTTGTCTTGCACAAATGCAAGATAAAGCGAACTTTAGAACTCTAAAGTCGTGCTGCCCTATTTTTGAGTCTCGCATATCAGAGGGGATTTGTATTCGCCTTACCTTTATGCATGCAAAGAGAATTTCTTTTTGATTCTCAATAAGTGAAATATATTTTTTTTTCTTTTTTCCTTTCAATTTTCCTTTCGCGTCTGCTTATTTGTATGTTAGTAGTAAGGAAGTGACAAACACCAGATAGCGCAAGATGGCCGCCATCGCTGACTCCCCCCCCCCTCTGGAACGACAGAGTGTCGTGGTCGGCCGCCGTGGTGCTTCGGGTCTGACTCCCCCCCCCTCTGGAACGACAGAGGTTGTAGTCTGTCGTGGTGTGCCGGCCAGGTGGGTCGACGTTCACAAACTGTTCGCTGACTCCCCCCCTCTGCAACGACAGAGTGTGAGACTCGGGTGAGTTGGTCCGACCGCCTGGTTGACGTGGGCGACCGTCCAGGTTGACGTGGGCGACCGTCTAGGTTGACGTGGGCAACCGTCTAGGTTGACGTGGGCGACCGTCTAGGTTGTCGTGGATGGTGAAATGGCTGCCAGATTCGGATTCAGCGTAAAATTCTGCATCTGTGGTGTGATTTCCAGCTCAATCGGCGAGAAAAAATTTTTCTTCAAAATTTTAACAGAGTTAAAATTTGGGACGTTTTGGTGTGTAGCGCCAAAACGAACCATCGGATGAGAAAACGGAGGCCAGATTCGGATTCAGCGTGAAATTCTGCATCGGTATGGTGAATTTGAACGCCATCGGAGAGAAAAAATTTTCGCTGACGTCCCCCCCCCTCTGGACAGCTCGCTTCGATTTTGGCTTCCAGTGGACGGATTTTGTCGTGCAATAGCTCGTTTGAAAGCTAAGAGTGAGACAAATTCACTGAAAGAATCGGCTTGTTCCTATCTGTCTTCGTTTAGATGTGAGACGCCATTTAAGATTTTGGGACATTGGCGAAAAACGACAGAGTTAGAATTTGGGACGTTTTGGGCTGTAGCTTCAAAACGAAGGATCGGATTGGAAAACGGATTTCAGATTTGGAATCAGCGTGAAATTCTCTATCTGTATGGTGAGTTTCAAGTCAATCGGAGAGAAAAAATTCTCGCTGACGTCCCCCCCCTCTGGACAGCTCGCTTCGATTTTGTCTTCTAGTGGACGGATTTTGTCGTGCAATAGCTCGTTTGAAAGCTAAGAGTGAGACAAATTCACTGAAAGAATCGGCTTGTTCATATCTGTCTTCGTTTAGATGTGAGACGCCATTTAAGATTTTGCGACATTGGCGAAAAACGACAGAGTTAGAATTTTGGACGTTTTGGGCTGTAGCTTCAAAACGAAGCATCGGATTGGAAAACGGATTTCAGATTTGGAATCAGCGTCAAATTCTCTATCTGTATGATGAGTTTCATGTCAATCGGAGAGTTTCAAGTCAATCGGAGAGAAAAATTTTCAACATTTTTCGGAAAAACGAGTTAGAATTTTTTGCGATGGCTGCCTACTGTAGAGCCAAAACGAAGCATCGGATGGGAAAACGGAGGCCAGATTCGGATTCAACGTCAAATTCTACATGGAAATGGTGTATTTCCAGCTCAATCGGAGCACTAGAACCGGAGATAGACGGGATTTTTAGTGTTTGGATGATGGGTATTACGTCATCAGCTGATCGCCACACACTATATAAGCTGGGAACCGACAGAGACTTGTCATTCAGACGAGAGCGATTGTCAGAGGTAGGTCGTCTCTCTGAGCTCCGATGATAGCTTCGGACATTCCAAATCCCGAGTTTCTGAAAGAAACCGACTTAGAAAATTTCATTGCTGATATCAGCTAAGGCGTCAGACTTAGAGGTTCGCCAGGAGATGGCCTTCGTCTCCAGGCCATAAAAGACTCCAAAACTTTAAAGGCTTGTAACTTTGCTTCTACAAGTCCGTTTGACTTGATTCAAAAAAGGTTCGGTCGCTATTGACCTGCCCTAAGTGATAAACTACTTATAAAATTTCATAAGTAGTGCTAAAAAGTTGAAAAATTTAAATTCACTAGTTTTGGAGGTTTTCTGGGGTTTTCGACCCTGCTGAAGTCAATGAAAGCATTTTTAATGATGTCTGAGCCAGTCTTTTCATGCTATAAGCGACTTTTCACTGAAAGCGAGCAAGACACGGAGAGTTTTGCTATAATATTCCACTGACAGGGTGTTCCTTCGGGACGGCGGACGATGCCGTAGTGATAAGTGCGGCAAGGGAATGTGTCATAGTTTAGACCGTAACCGCTGGGACATCTCATGTCTCATGTTGGGCATTTGACACAGCTCTCAACGTAGCACTTTGAACGCCAATCGGTTGAGTCTTAGCTATCTTGTCATGGGTGGCCTCTAAACATCTCCATTGCAAAACGCTGGTGAATCAAGCACTCTACGGCTTGCTATCAAGCTGATCAAAGCAATAACTTGGGATGTTTCCTCAAGGTTTTCAAGTATGCTGAGTTCAAATCTGCTATCAGATTTCAAATTTAACTAAGTCTAAGGCAGCTTTGAGGGGTTAGATCCCAGCTACTGTTCACTACCTTTGACTCGGCGTTGCTGTTACCACTTCGGGGCAGTGACAATGATATCTTAAGCTGTAAATAGCGGGTATCGGGGAAGATCTCTCACTTCCCTAGTGATCAGTACAAGGCCTTCGGGCTGTCGACGGGATCGAGTGCCACTCACTACACTCAAATCTATCATTCCTCACTAAGTGTAAAAATCATTGTTTTCCGTTTTTATAAACTAGGAATCAATCGTTTGCTATCAAACGTTTACGGACTTATAATCATTGTTTTCCCCTTTTCACTTCAGAAAATGGTTAACTATAATAATGCCAAGACGGCTTTCAAGCTCTGTGTTTGCAGAAAAATCTTTCGCAGTGATGCTTTTAAGAACCACTCTTGTGTGAATAAGCGAATGGTAGGGGGCATTCGATACTTTTGCAGCAGCCATAATACATCTCGCCTTGTCGAGACGTTACCGGAGTGGCATGCGAAGCATAGCAGTTGCAGTCAACCAGAGCTGACTGAGGAGACGAAGCAAAGTCTCTTCAGCTCAGAGTTAAAAGCTCTGGAGACTCAGTGCGCTGTCGAGTCTATCGCGTCAGCAGAGCCTCCCTCATCTAGTGTGCCAGCAAAGGCTCTCTCACCCACCCCGATTGAGTCTTCTCCGAAGTCGAGTAAATCCTCCTCTAGCGATGAGTCGGCTACTAGTAGCAGCGACAGTGAGGAAGAGGAGGAGGAGGAAAAAGGCTCGGCGAAGACTGACCTAGTCGAGAGTGTCTACCTCGATAGCGAGGTAGAGCCGGTGAGGGAAGTCGACCTCGATAGCGAGGTGCAGCCGGCTAAGTCGTCGAGCAGTGGTGGGATTGCGGCTCAATGTCGCAACTTCATTATGCGCCCACCACTGGTTGATAACTATGACAAGCTGAAGAATGAGTTGGAAGTGTGGAAGAGCGACTGTTTCTTCTATAAAGCGAGTTCCGAGAACCTCTCGCGAGTCACTCAGGAGCTCAAGAAGACTCAAGCTAGTCTTTTTGAGAAAGAAGGAGAGCTCGATCGCGAGAGGTTCTCGCACCTCGCTAGTAAGGCTAGAGAAGAACAGCTCCTGATCGAGAGAAAGAGTCAGGAGAAGGAGTTGAGAAAGATGAGGGAGGAGGTGGAAGGGCTGCGAAAGCAGTTGGGGAAGGTGGTGGCGACTAATCAGGAGCTGCACCAACAAGTGATGAGTAGCAGTACTCGACGATCAAGTCGCCTCCACATTCCCCTAGATAAGAAAGGAGGTGTGCCCGCAAGACCGCTCCTCTGTGAACGTGGCAGAGACGAAATGTGTTACAGCAGGGCTAAAAAAAGGTATCGAATGCCTTCATTTTACATTCGACCATAAAGAGGCAATCACAGGATTCCTGTTCGAACCACGTCCGGAGAAGATCTGTAAGTTAAAACAAGTAACTTAGAGTTCAAGATGATAACTAACAACTTCTTTCTTTACAGATATCAATGAGAAGCGCCCACCTGCTTCCGTCAACGAGCCGGAGTCGAAGCGGAAAGCTTGAGTCCCATATTCCTTCAATCATCCCGAGAATGACCCATCGGCTCTCTTAAGGGCCACCTAGGGGCAAGACATGATAGAACCTCCACGCGGTTTGCCCTGGGCAGTCTTCGGACTGGCGAATACTATCATTAAGTTGAATCTGCTATCAGTCAACTTGAACGTTGCGTCGCGTTAGAGGGGTATATAAACCACTGCCTCTCATTTCATTTCATTTCAATCATGCAGACACCGAACAGTCAAGTCAGCTCTCCTCGCGGACAGCAGTTAAGGCCGCGAAATTTATTTGAGGAGTTTGTCAGGCTAGAGGAGCAAGACAGAGTCCACAATAATCTTGCTCGGATTGGCAATCCGATGACAGCAACTGTTGTCAATCCAACGGAATGGCGCTACATTCCACTTTTTAGCCATATACCAGTTAGTGTGGAACTCGACAGTGCTACCAAAGAGAGAGTCAAAGACTCTCTCAGCAGAATTGGTAGGGTGTAAGATGACGTTACTCCCGAGAACGAACCACCGGCTCTCTTAAGGGCCACCATGGGGCAAGATTTGATAGAACCTCCTCGCGGTTTGCCCTGGGCAGTCTTCGGACTGGCGAATACTATCATTAAGTTGAATCTGCTATCAGTCAACTTGAACGTTATGCAGTCGATTGCTATCCCTGAAGCATTCTGATTCGCTGTTGAGCAATTCATTGTTGAAAACCCTATATAAGTCAGAAGATTGTAGCGCTTCTCATTCAATTTCAAGTCACGATGGAAGCGACATCTGCCAACAGCATTCCCGTCTTCATCGATGAAGACAACGCCATTCCCGAGTTCATCATCCTCGACGAGTGGGATGAAGAGGATGATAAGAAGGGGAAGATCGAGAAGATCGTTTGGACGGATGGGGTGTGGACTCCAAATACCACTCGCATCCGAAAGGTGCCAGATGCACCAGCACGACCTAGGCGGTATAGGGTCTATGACAACCTAACCATCATACCCATTGACTATTCCAGCCAATAGTCAACTTAATTGACACCGAGAACGAACCATCGGCTCTCTTAAGAGCCACCATGGGGCAAGACATGATAGAACCTCCACGCGGTTTGCCCTGGGCAGTCTTCAGACTGGCGAATACTATCATTAAGTTGAATCTGCTATCAGTCAACTTGAACGTTGCAAATGAAGTTCGGTGTAATACTTCCTTTCGACGGGCGTTCCTGTAAAGGGCGGCGGTGAAACCCGTAGCTATGTATACCGCAAGGGACATTCGGCAATGGTCAATCTTGTTAAACCTCTCTGCGTCATGTTTGCAAGTGATTGCCTCTGTCTCAACGTAGTATGCATTCGCGCCAGGGCGACATTTAGCCAACTGTCGAAGGTTGCCTAAAACTTTCCATTGCATACGTTATGAGAATCATGAGTTCTACCTGTCTCTATCAATGAGACGAATTGATGAATGGAATGAAATGGGAGGACACTCACGCGCCACACGCAACATAACACACTTCTCTCTTCCGTAGTCTAACAAGCTTTTTACACATGGATCGCAGTCGATTGCTATCCCTGTATCAGAAGTGTAAGCTATCTTAATTTTATTTGACACTATTTCAGCTATCATCATCGCCCATATGAAATGTTTTAAGATTTACAAGTTAGACTAAGCGTGCTACTATTTCCAAATGAAAAAGTATACATGGTTAAATCATCCACTTAAGCCCATCCGTAGTCTAACAAGCTCTTTACACATGGATCGCAGTCGATTGCTATCCCTGTATCAGAAGTGTAAGCCATCTTAATTTTATTTAACACTATTTCATCTACCATCATCACCCATATGAAGTGTCATAAGATTTACAAGTTAGAAATAAAGTTTCAATGGTGTATACGTTACAAATAAAGTTTTAGCTGTTTGTATATCAAAATAAAGAAAGTTTCAAGAGTTTACAAGTTAGAAATAAAGTTTCAATAGTGTATATGTTAGAAATAAAGGTGTAACTGTTTGTAAAAATAAGATCGCAAGATTTACTGGTTTACAAGTTAGACTAAGTGTAAATTAAAAATAAAATTATAACTGTTTCAAGAGTTTACAAGTTAGAAATTAAGTTTCAATGGTGTATACGTTAGAAATAAAGTTTTAGCTGTTTGTATATCAAAATAAAGTTTCAAGAGTTTACAAGTTAGAAATAAAGTTTCAATAGTGTATATGTTAGAAATAAAGGTGTAACTGTTTGTAAAAATAAGATCGCAAGATTTACCAGTTTACAAGTTAGACTAAGTGTAAATTAAAAATAAAATTATAACTGTTTCAAGAGTTTACAAGTTAGAAATTAAGTTTCAATGGTGTATACGTTAGAAATAAAGTTTTAGCTGTTTGTATATCAAAATAAAGAAAGTTTCAAGAGTTTACAAGTTAGAAATAAAGTTTCAATAGTGTATATGTTAGAAATAAAGGTGTAACTGTTTGTAAAAATAAGATCGCAAGATTTACTAGTTTACAAGTTAGACTAAGTGTAAATTAAAAATAAAATTATAACTGTTTCAAGAGTTTACAAGTTAGAAATTAAGTTTCAATGGTGTATACGTTAGAAATAAAGTTTTAGCTGTTTGTATATCAAAATAAAGTTTCAAGAGTTTACAAGTTAGAAATAAAGTTTCAATAGTGTATATGTTAGAAATAAAGGTGTAACTGTTTGTAAAAATAAGATCGCA
Organism: Prostheceraeus crozeri; assembly: GCA_907163375.1. NCBI lineage: Eukaryota > Metazoa > Platyhelminthes > Polycladida > Euryleptidae > Prostheceraeus > Prostheceraeus crozeri. The sequence goes on along the minus strand of CAJQUW010016951.1, from coordinate 77,320 downwards.
AGATTTACTAGTTTACAAGTTAGACTAAGTGTAAATTAAAAATAAAATTATAACTGTTTCAAGAGTTTACAAGTTAGAAATTAAGTTTCAATGGTGTATACGTTAGAAATAAAGTTTTAGCTGTTTGTATATCTAAATAAAGTTTCAAGAGTTTACAAGTTAGAAATAAAGTTTCAATAGTGTATATGTTAGAAATAAAGGTGTAACTGTTTGTAAAAATAAGATCGCAAGATTTACTAGTTTACAAGTTAGACTAAGTGTAAATTAAAAATAAAATTATAACTGTTTCAAGAGTTTACAAGTTAGAAATTAAGTTTCAATGGTGTATACGTTAGAAATAAAGTTTTAGCTGTTTGTATATCAAAATAAAGTTTCAAGAGTTTACAAGTAAGAACTAAAGTTTCAATAGTGTACATGTTAGAAATAAAGGTGTAACTGTTTGTAAAAATAAGATCGCAAGATTTACTAGTTTACAAGTTAGACTAAGTGTAAATTAAAAATAAAATTATAACTGTTTCACGAGTTAAAGCGTTGATGCAACGATGAACAATTAATAAGCTGAAAAGTTGTAGATTCACTTTAACATTACCATATGTTTACAGATAGAAATGTATCACAGCAAAGCTACTTCATGAGTTAGTTTGCCAGGAGTGTATCATCTCAAACTTTTACTCCGACTGTGGAACATTGATTTCCATGATGAAGATTTAAATAGTTAGATTCGATGACGAACAAGATTTACTAGTTTACAAGTTGGACAAAGCGTTCTACTATTTGTAAATGAAAGATATCATTTCAACAGTTTACCAGTTAGAAATAAAGTTTCAACAGTCTATAAGTTAAAAATAAAGTTTCAACCGTTTACAAGTTAAAAAATAAAGTTTCAACCGTTAACAAGTTAAAAATAAAGTTTCAATAGTGTGCATGTTCAGAATAAAGTTCTATCTGTTTATATGTTAGAAATAGAATGAAGTTTCACCAGTTTACAAGTTAAGAATAAAAATTCTATCTGTTTATATGTTAGAAATAAAATGAAGTTTCATCAGTTTACAAGTTAAGAATAAAGTTTTATCTGTTTGTATGTTAGAAATAAAACAAAGTTTCAACCGTTAACAAGTTAAAAATAAAGTTTCAATAGTTTGCAAGTTAAAACTAATGTTTCAATAGTGCGTATGTTAAGAATAAAGTTTTATCTGTTTGTATGTTAGAAATAAAAAGAGGCTTCACCAGTTTACAAGTTAAGAATAAAGTTTTATCTGCTTGTATGTCAGAAATGAAATAAAGTTTCACCAGTTTAAGAGTTAAAAATAAAGTTTCAATAGTGTGTATGTTAAGAATAAAGTTCTATCTGTTTATATGTTAGAAATAGAATGAAGTTTCACCAGTTTACAAGTTAAGAATAAAGTTCTATCTGTTTGTATGTTAGAAATAGAATGAAGTTTCACCAGTTTACAAGTTAAGAATAAAGTTCTATCTGTTTATATGTTAGAAATAGAATGAAGTTTCATCAGTTTACAAGTTAAGAATAAAGTTTTATCTGTTTGTATGTTAGAAATAAAACAAAGTTTCAACCGTTAACAAGTTAAAAATAAAGTTTCAATAGTTTGCAAGTTAAAACTAATGTTTCAATAGTGCGTATGTTAAGAATAAAGTTTTATCTGTTTGTATGTTAGAAATAAAAAGAAGCTTCACCAGTTTACAAGTTAAGAATAAAGTTTTATCTGCTTGTATGTCAGAAATGAAATAAAGTTTCACCAGTTTAAGAGTTAAAAATAAAGTTTCAATAGTGTGTACGTTAGAAATAAAGTTTCAACCGTTTACAAGTTAAAAATAAAGTTTCAACAGTGTCTACGTTAGAAATAAAGTTTTATCTGCTTGTAAAGTACGATCGTAGGATTTACTAGTTTGCAAGTTAGACTCAGCATTCTACTTGTTGTAAATAAAAAATATCGTTTCAACAGTTTACAGATTAGAATAAAGTTTCAATAGTGTGCACGTTAGAAATAAAGTTATGACTGTTTGTATGTGTATGTGTGTGTGTGTTAGAAATAAAGTTTCAACCGTTTACAAGTTAAAAATAAAGTTTTATCTGTTTATATGTTAGAAACAAAACAAAGTTTCAACAGTTTACAAGCTGAAAAATAAAGTTTCAACAGTGTGTACGTTAGGAATAAAGTTTTATCTGTTTGTAAGTTAGAAATAAAGTTTTAACTGCTTGTATGTTAGAAATAGGGTATGACAGTTTATATGCTAGAAAGAAAGGTATAACTGTTTGTAAGAGAAGATCGTAAGATTTACTAGTTTGCAAGTTAGACTCAGCGTTCTACTAGTTGTAAATGAAAAATATCGTTTCAACAGTTTACAGATTAAAATAAAGTTTCAATAGTGTGTATGATGGAAATAAAGTTTGAGCGCTTTGTGCGTTAGAAATAAAGTTTCAGCCGTTTACAAGTTAAAAATAAAGTTTTAACAGTGTGTACGTTAGAAATAAAGTTTTAGCTGTTTATATGTTAGAAACAAAATAAAGTTTCAACAGTTTACAAGTTGAAAAATAAAGTTTCAACAGTGTGTACGTTAGAAATAAATGAAAGTAAGAACTTCATCGTATGAGTATTCAAAGCATGTTTTGTAAATCAAATGTGTGTCATACTGACATGATAGAATCAAATGAACTTGACAAACGCGTTTGTCAAGCATAATTCTATCATGTCAGTATGACACACATTTGATTTACAAAACATGCTTTGAATACTCATACGATGAAGTTCTTACTTTCATTTATTTCTAACGTACACACTGTTGAAATTTTATTTTTCAACTTGTAAACTGTTGAAACTTTATTTCTAACGTACACAAAGCGCTTAAACTTTATTTCCATCATACACACTATTAAAACTTTATTTTAATCTGTAAACTGTTGAAACGATATTTTTCATTTACAACTAGTAGAACGCTGAGTCTAACTTGCAAACTAGTAAATCTTACGATCTTCTCTTACAAACAGTTATACCTTTCTTTCTAGCATATAAACTGTCATACCCTATTTCTAACATACAAGCAGTTAAAACTTTATTTCTAACTTACAAACAGATAAAACTTTATTCCTAACGTACACACTGTTGAAACTTTATTTTTCAGCTTGTAAACTGTTGAAACTTTGTTTTGTTTCTAACATATAAACAGATAAAACTTTATTTCTAACATACACACTGTTGAAACTTTATTTTGTTTCTAACATATAAACAGCTAAAACTTTATTTCTAACTTGTAAACGGTTGAAACTTTATTTCTAACACACACACACACACATACACATACAAACAGTCATAACTTTATTTCTAACGTGCGCACTATTGAAACTTTATTCTAATCTGTAAACTGTTGAAACGATATTTTTTATTTACAACAAGTAGAATGCTGAGTCTAACTTGCAAACTAGTAAATCCTACGATCGTACTTTACAAGCAGATAAAACTTTATTTCTAACGTAGACACTGTTGAAACTTTATTTTTAACTTGTAAACGGTTGAAACTTTATTTCTAACGTACACACTATTGAAACTTTATTTTTAACTCTTAAACTGGTGAAACTTTATTTCATTTCTGACATACAAGCAGATAAAACTTTATTCTTAACTTGTAAACTGGTGAAGCTTCTTTTTATTTCTAACATACAAACAGATAAAACTTTATTCTTAACATACGCACTATTGAAACATTAGTTTTAACTTGCAAACTATTGAAACTTTATTTTTAACTTGTTAACGGTTGAAACTTTGTTTTATTTCTAACATACAAACAGATAAAACTTTATTCTTAACTTGTAAACTGATGAAACTTCATTTTATTTCTAACATATAAACAGATAGAACTTTATTCTTAACTTGTAAACTGGTGAAACTTCATTCTATTTCTAACATACAAACAGATAGAACTTTATTCTTAACTTGTAAACTGGTGAAACTTCATTCTATTTCTAACATACGTGTATAAACAGATAGAACTTTATTCTTAACATACACACTATTGAAACTTTATTTTTAACTCTTAAACTGGTGAAACTTTATTTCATTTCTGACATACAAGCAGATAAAACTTTATTCTTAACTTGTAAACTGGTGAAGCTTCTTTTTATTTCTAACATACAAACAGATAAAACTTTATTCTTAACATACGCACTATTGAAACATTAGTTTTAACTTGCAAACTATTGAAACTTTATTTTTAACTTGTTAACGGTTGAAACTTTGTTTTATTTCTAACATACAAACAGATAAAACTTTATTCTTAACTTGTAAACTGATGAAACTTCATTTTATTTCTAACATATAAACAGATAGAATTTTTATTCTTAACTTGTAAACTGGTGAAACTTCATTCTATTTCTAACATATAAACAGATAGAACTTTATTCTGAACATGCACACTATTGAAACTTTATTTTTAACTTGTTAACGGTTGAAACTTTATTTTTTAACTTGTAAACGGTTGAAACTTTATTTTTAACTTATAGACTGTTGAAACTTTATTTCTAACTGGTAAACTGTTGAAATGATATCTTTCATTTACAAATAGTAGAACGCTTTGTCCAACTTGTAAACTAGTAAATCTTGTTCGTCATCGAATCTAACTATTTAAATCTTCATCATGGAAATCAATGTTCCACAGTCGGAGTAAAAGTTTGAGATGATACACTCCTGGCAAACTAACTCATGAAGTAGCTTTGCTGTGATACATTTCTATCTGTAAACATATGGTAATGTTAAAGTGAATCTACAACTTTTCAGCTTATTAATTGTTCATCGTTGCATCAACGCTTTAACTCGTGAAACAGTTATAATTTTATTTTTAATTTACACTTAGTCTAACTTGTAAACTAGTAAATCTTGCGATCTTATTTTTACAAACAGTTACACCTTTATTTCTAACATATACACTATTGAAACTTTAGTTCTTACTTGTAAACTCTTGAAACTTTATTTTGATATACAAACAGCTAAAACTTTATTTCTAACGTATACACCATTGAAACTTAATTTCTAACTTGTAAACTCTTGAAACAGTTATAATTTTATTTTTAATTTACACTTAGTCTAACTTGTAAACTAGTAAATCTTGCGATCTTATTTTTACAAACAGTTACACCTTTATTTCTAACATATACACTATTGAAACTTTATTTCTAACTTGTAAACTCTTGAAACTTTATTTAGATATACAAACAGCTAAAACTTTATTTCTAACGTATACACCATTGAAACTTAATTTCTAACTTGTAAACTCTTGAAACAGTTATAATTTTATTTTTAATTTACACTTAGTCTAACTTGTAAACTAGTAAATCTTGCGATCTTATTTTTACAAACAGTTACACCTTTATTTCTAACATATACACTATTGAAACTTTATTTCTAACTTGTAAACTCTTGAAACTTTATTTTGATATACAAACAGCTAAAACTTTATTTCTAACGTATACACCATTGAAGCTTAATTTCTAACTTGTAAACTCTTGAAACAGTTATAATTTTATTTTTAATTTACACTTAGTCTAACTTGTAAACTAGTAAATCTTGCGATCTTATTTTACAAACAGTTACACCTTTATTTCTAACATATACACTATTGAAACTTTATTTCTAACTTGTAAACTCTTGAAACTTTATTTAGATATACAAACGGCTAAAACTTTATTTCTAACGTATACACCATTGAAACTTAATTTCTAACTTGTAAACTCTTGAAACAGTTATAATTTTATTTTTAATTTACACTTAGTCTAACTTGTAAACTAGTAAATCTTGCGATCTTATTTTTACAAACAGTTACACCTTTATTTCTAACATATACACTATTGAAACTTTATTTCTAACTTGTAAATCTTATGACACTTCATATGGGTGATGATGGTAGATGAAATAGTGTTAAATAAAATTAAGAAAGCTTACACTTCTGATACAGGGATAGCAATCGACTGCGATCCATGTGTAAAGAGCTTGTTAGACTACGGATGGGCTTAAGTGGATGATTTAACCATGTATACTTTTTCATTTGGAAATAGTAGCACGCTTAGTCTAACTTGTAAATCTTAAAACATTTCATATGGACGATGATGATAGCTGAAATAGTGTCAAATAAAATTAAGATAGCTTACACTTCTGATACAGGGATAGCAATCGACTGCGATCCATGTGTAAAAAGCTTGTTAGACTACGGAAGAGAGAAGTGTGTTATGTTGCGTGTGGCGCGTGAGTGTCCTCCCATTTCATTCCATTCATCAATTCGTCTCATTGATAGAGACAGGTAGAACTCATGATTCTCATAACGTATGCAATGGAAAGTTTTAGGCAACCTTCGACAGTTGGCTAAATGTCGCCCTGGCGCGAATGCATACTACGTTGAGACAGAGGCAATCACTTGCAAACATGACGCAGAGAGGTTTAACAAGATTGACCATTGCCGAATGTCCCTTGCGGTATACATAGCTACGGGTTTCACCGCCGCCCTTTACAGGAACGCCCGTCGAAAGGAAGTATTACACCGAACTTCATTTGCAACGTTCAAGTTGACTGATAGCAGATTCAACTTAATGATAGTATTCGCCAGTCTGAAGACTGCCCAGGGCAAACCGCGTGGAGGTTCTATCATGTCTTGCCCCATGGTGGCCCTTAAGAGAGCCGATGGTTCGTTCTCGGTGTCAATTAAGTTGACTATTGGCTGGAATAGTCAATGGGTATGACGGTTAGGTTGTCATAGACCCTATACCGCCTAGGTCGTGCTGGTGCATCTGGCACCTTTCGGATGCGAGTGGTATTTGGAGTCCACACCCCATCCGTCCAAACGATCTTCTCGATCTTCCCCTTCTTATCATCCTCTTCATCCCACTCGTCGAGGATGATGAACTCGGGAATGGCGTTGTCTTCATCGATGAAGACGGGAATGCTGTTGGCAGATGTCGCTTCCATCGTGACTTGAAATTGAATGAGAAGCGCTACAATCTTCTGACTTATATAGGGTTTTCAACAATGAATTGCTCAACAGCGAATCAGAATGCTTCAGGGATAGCAATCAACTGCATAACGTTCAAGTTGACTGATAGCAGATTCAACTTAATGATAGTATTCGCCAGTCCGAAGACTGCCCAGGGCAAACCGCGAGGAGGTTCTATCAAATCTTGCCCCATGGTGGCCCTTAAGAGAGCCGGTGGTTCGTTCTCGGGAGTAACGCCATCTTACACCCTACCAATTCTGCTGAGAGAGTCTTTGACTCTCTCTTTGGTAGCACTGTCGAGTGCCACAATAACTGGTATATGGCTAAAAAGTGGAATGTAGCGCCATTCCGTTGGATTGACAACAGTTGCTGTCATCGGATTGCCAATCCGAGCAAGATTATTGTGGACTCTGTCTTGCTCCTCTAGCCTGACAAACTCCTCAAATAAATTTCGCGGCCTTAACTGCTGTCCGCGAGGAGAGCTGACTTGACGGTTCGGTGTCTGCATGATTGAAATGAAATGAAATGAGAGGCAGTGGTTTATATACCCCTCTAATGCGACGCAACGTTCAAGTTGACTGATAGCAGATTCAACTTAATGATAGTATTCGCCAGTCCGAAGACTGCCCAGGGCAAACCGCGTGGAGGTTCTATCATGTCTTGCCCCTAGGTGGCCCTTAAGAGAGCCGATGGGTCATTCTCGGGATGATTGAAGGAATATGGGACTCAAGCTTTCCGCTTCGACTCCGGCTCGTTGACGGAAGCAGGTGGGCGCTTCTCATTGATATCTGTAAAGAAAGAAGTTGTTAGTTATCATCTTGAACTCTAAGTTACTTGTTTTAACTTACAGATCTTCTCCGGACGTGGTTCGAACAGGAATCCTGTGATTGCCTCCTTATGGTCGAATGTAAAATGAAGGCATTCGATACCTTTTTTAGCCCTGCTGTAACACATTTCGTCTCTGCCACGTTCACAGAGGAGCGGTCTTGCGGGCACACCTCCTTTCTTATCTAGGGGAATGTGGAGGCGACTTGATCGTCGAGTACTGCTACTCATCACTTGTTGGTGCAGCTCCTGATTAGTCGCCACCACCTTCCCCAACTGCTTTCGCAGCCCTTCCACCTCCTCCCTCATCTTTCTCAACTCCTTCTCCTGACTCTCTCTCTCGATCAGGAGCTGTTCTTCTCTAGCCTTACTAGCGAGGTGCGAGAACCTCTCGCGATTGAGCTCTCCTTCTTTCTCAAAAAGACTAGCTTGAGTCTTCTTGAGCTCCTGAGTGACTCGCGAGAGGTTCTCGGAACTCGCTTTATAGAAGAAACAGTCGCTCTTCCACACTTCCAACTCATTCTTCAGCTTGTCATAGTTATCAACCAGTGGTGGGCGCATAATGAAGTTGCGACATTGAGCCGCAATCCCACCACTGCTCGACGACTTAGCCGGCTGCACCTCGCTATCGAGGTCGACTTCCCTCACCGGCTCTACCTCGCTATCGAGGTAGACACTCTCGACTAGGTCAGCCTTCGCCGAGCCTTTTTCCTCCTCCTCCTCCTCTTCCTCACTGTCGCTGCTACTAGTAGCCGACTCATCGCTAGAGGAGGATTTACTCGACTTCGGAGAAGACTCAATCGGGGTGGGTGAGAGAGCCTTTGCTGGCACACTAGATGAGGGAGGCTCTGCTGACGCGATAGACTCGACAGCGCACTGAGTCTCCAGAGCTTTTAACTCTGAGCTGAAGAGACTTTGCTTCGTCTCCTCAGTCAGCTCTGGTTGACTGCAACTGCTATGCTTCGCATGCCACTCCGGTAACGTCTCGACAAGGCGAGATGTATTATGACTCCTGCAAAAGTATCGAATGCCCCCTACCATTCGCTTATTCACACAAGAGTGCTTCTTAAAAGCATCACTGCGAAAGATTTTTCTGCAAACACAGAGCTTGAAAGCCGTCTTGGCATTATTATAGTTAACCATTTTCTGAAGTGAAAAGGGGAAACAATGATTATAAGTCCGTAAACGTTTGATAGCAAACGATTGATTCCTAGTTTATAAAAACGGAAAACAATGATTTTTACACTTAGTGAGGAATGATAGATTTGAGTGTAGTGAGTGGCACTCGATCCCGTCGACAGCCCGAAGGCCTTGTACTGATCACTAGGGAAGTGAGAGATCTTCCCCGATACCCGCTATTTACAGCTTAAGACATCATTGTCACTGCCCCGAAGTGGTAACAGCAACGCCGAGTCAAAGGTAGTGAACAGTAGCTGGGATCTAACCCCTCAAAGCTGCCTTAGACTTAGTTAAATTTGAAATCTGATAGCACATTTGAACTCAGCATACTTGAAAACCTTGAGGAAACATCCCAAGTTATTGCTTTGATCAGCTTGATAGCAAGCCGTAGAGTGCTTGATTCACCAGCGTTTTGCAATGGAGATGTTTAGAGGCCACCCATGACAAGATAGCTAAGACTCAACCGATTGGCGTTCAAAGTGCTACGTTGAGAGCTGTGTCAAATGCCCAACATGAGACATGAGATGTCCCAGCGGTTACGGTCTAAACTATGACACATTCCCTTGCCACACTTATCACTACGGCATCGTCCGCCGTCCCGAAGGAACACCCTGTCAGTGGAATATTACAGCAAAACTCTCCGTGTCTTGCTCGCTTTCAGTGAAAAGTCGCTTATAGCATGAAAAGACTGGCTCAGACATCATTAAAAATGCTTTCATTGACTTCAGCAGGGTCGAAAACCCCAGAAAACCTCCAAAACTAGTGAATTTAAATTTTTCAACTTTTTAGCACTACTTATGAAATTTTATAAGTAGTTTATCACTTAGGGCAGGTCAATAGCGACCGAACCTTTTTTGAATCAAGTCAAACGGACTTGTAGAAGCAAAGTTACAAGCCTTTAAAGTTTTGGAGTCTTTTATGGCCTGGAGACGAAGGCCATCTCCTGGCGAACCTCTAAGTCTGACGCCTTAGCTGATATCAGCAATGAAATTTTCTAAGTCGGTTTCTTACAGAAACTCGGGATTTGGAATGTCCGAAGCTATCATCGGAGCTCAGAGAGGCGACCTACCTCTGACAATCGCTCTCGTCTGAATGACAAGTCTCCGTCGGTTCCCAGCTTATATAGTGTGTGGCGATCAGCTGATGACGTAATACCCATCATCCAAACACTAAAAATCCCGTCTATCTCCGGTTCTAGTGCTCCGATTGAGCTGGAAATACACCATTTCATGTAGAATTTGACGTTGAATCCGAATCTGGCCTCCGTTTTCCCATCCGATGCTTCGTTTTGGCTCTACAGTAGGCAGCCATCGCAAAAATTCTAACTCGTTTTTCCGAAAAATGTTGAAAATTTTTCTCTCCGATTGACTTGAAACTCTCCGATTGACATGAAACTCATCATACAGATAGAGAATTTCACGCTGATTCCAAATCTGAAATCCGTTTTCCAATCCGATGCTTCGTTTTGAAGCTACAGCCCAAAACGTCCCAAATTCTAACTCTGTCGTTTTTCGCCAATGTCCCAAAATCTTAAATGGCGTCTCACATCTAAACGAAGACAGATAGGAACAAGCCGATTCTTTCAGTGAATTTGTCTCACTCTTAGCTTTCAAACGAGCTATCGCACGACAAAATCCGTCCACTGGAAGCCAAAATCGAAGCGAGCTGTCCAGAGGGGGGGGGACGTCAGCGAGAATTTTTTCTCTCCGATTGACTTGAAACTCACCATACAGATAGAGAATTTCACGCTGATTCCAAATCTGAAATCCGTTTTCCAATCCGATGCTTCGTTTTGAAGCTACAGCCCAAAACGTCCCAAATTCTAACTCTGTCGTTTTTCGCCAATGTCCCAAAATCTTAAATGGCGTCTCACATCTAAACGAAGACAGATAGGAACAAGCCGATTCTTTCAGTGAATTTGTCTCACTCTTAGCTTTCAAACGAGCTATGGCACGACAAAATCCGTCCACTGGAAGCCAAAATCGAAGCGAGCTGTCCAGAGGGGGGGGACGTCAGCGAAAATTTTTTCTCTCCGATTGAGCTGGAAATACACCATTTCCATGTAGAATTTCACGCTGAATCCGAATCTGGCCTCCGTTTTCTCATCCGATGGTTCGTTTTGGTGCTACACACCAAAACGTCCCAAATTCTAACTCTGTTAAAATTTTGAAGAAAAATTTTTTCTCGCCGATTGAGCTGGAAATCACACCACAGATGCAGAATTTTACGCTGAATCCGAATCTGGCAGCCATTTCACCATCCACGACAACCTAGACGGTCGCCCACGTCAACCTAGACGGTCGCCCACGTCAACCTAGACGGTCGCCCACGTCAACCTGGACGGTCGCCCACGTCAACCAGGCGGTCGGACCAACTCACCCGAGTCTCACACTCTGTCGTTGCAGAGGGGGGGAGTCAGCGAACAGTTTGTGAACGTGGACCCACCTGGCCGGCACACCACGACAGACTACAACCTCTGTCGTTCCAGAGGGGGGGGGGGAGTCAGACCCGAAGCACCACGGCGGCCGACCACGACACTCTGTCGTTCCAGAGGGGGGGGGGAGTCAGCGATGGCGGCCATCTTGCGCTATCTGGTGTTTGTCACTTCCTTACTACTTATGTTGAAATATTTTCCTTCTTTGTTTTCTTGATAAGTCTTTTCACTTGATTATTTGTAGCCTTTTATCATTTTCTTTTTATGTACCGTAATTTATCAATTTTTATTGGTGTAACTTTATTTGATGATTTTCATTCACTTGGAAAAAATGAATTTCCATTCTATTCTTATTGGTGCTACTTTTTCATTCGTTCGGTCATCTAACTCATTGTTTGCTTTCTTGTTATATTTTATTCTTCACTTTTTACTATAAATTTATTTATTATTCTTAGTTTACTTGAATCATCTTGGAATTTCTTTTGTTAATTTCTTGGGCGTATAGGGCTTATGCATGATGTTACATATATTTTTTTTCTCAATCACTTCCTGTCTATTGGTTGATCTGTCACTTCTGTCTACATATCATTCATTTTGACTTTCCTTTCTTACCTTGCCTTGTGCGTTATTGTATTAGTGCATTTTCATATCCTATGCATAGAAATAGATTGTTTATCTGAAGTTGACTAGAATGGAAGTTGACTCAAGGTCGCGGCACATCCGGGGGAACTAAGTTGGGACATGAACCACCAATGAAAAGCTTAGAATTGCACATGTGACTGATTCTAACCCAATGACACAGTCATTGACAAATCTATCTAAGTGAAAATGCGTGCGATTTTTGTGCCACTATTGTGTATTGCATGAAGCTTTACTTCCAATCTAGAGGTTTTATTGTTATCAATTTCTATGATCCTATGAGTGTATCGATCAATCCGTGTCACATGTCATCTCTACGCGTGTGAATATCTTGCTGTATTGTGCCATTCAATTTATTCTTGTCCCGCTCCAAACAGGTAGGAGAGCTTAGCGAGAAATAAATAAGCGCATGAATGACCTCCGCCGTCTCATCTCAGTGTTCAGATTCACACACTCAAAGAAATATAAAAGAAAATCGAAATGTCAAATTTCTGTAGTTACATCACTAAACTACTTATAGAATTCTTGAAATTCATGATGATGATGAGGCATTCTGATGATGATGAGGTGATGATTCATGAGATAACATTCTCCGCAAATCGAAATGTGAGAAAGCAATATGTCATGTGTGAATGTACATTTATCGTTAATGCCTTATCAGATTCTTACCTTAACTGATGTGCGAACAAAGCCTATGGTCTTATTTCTATCAAAGTCGTTCTCAGCTCGTGTGTATGATCAGAAATCCACGCAGGAAATTCACGGCGCGAAATTTGTTTGTCCAAGGAAACAGAGAGAAATTGGATTTGGAAAATAATATAAAATTCTCGATCAAGTTTTCAGATGGGAATGATTTGTGCTCACAAACTTAAAGATGCTGAAATTAATCTCTCAACTTTAGATTCGTTAATTTATCATGACTAACTTGGCTACAATTTGCACTGCCTCAACAATTAATTGACAATGAAACAATAAAATTTCATTATGTGAGTGATACTGTTAGTGATTTGTTAGCTTAACAGTGTTTCTGTGCGGTCTGTGAGGTGGACGACACTTGGGGGATGGTTCCTTCAATAATGGAGCGACTAAAATTCCGTCAAGGTAATCAAAGTAATGACGGTAAAAAGAGAGAGGCTGCAAGACAGGAACATTCCCAGATCTTCAAATTAGAAAACTGATTAATGAATGTTCTTCTTTCGTTGTAAGCTGGAGAAAGTTCGACATGTGGCAACTTCGACACATTGTGTGAACTATTTTAACATATTTTTGACATTATTATGGCAAATGCAGTACTTTGTTTTACTAAACATTCTGCAATAGGTTTCCTAATTCTTAAGATCCATTTACACTGGACAGTGCGCGGTGCGTCCTTACGCGTCAGAATTTTCGTTCGGAACCTTAATAAATCCATGGGGGAACACGCCGCGTCCGGTGTGAATGGACTTTCAGAATGTCAAAAAATATGTTACTGATTTCTAGCATGCTACTGGCGCAGCTTCAGTTGCTGCCGAAGATTGTTTTGACAATTGATTTCCGAAAACTGGCCAGCAAATCAAGGGTCCCTCTACAGCCCGAGGTGTCTAAGGTCAGTTGACTTTTAAGTAACATTACTTAATTTGCTTCATTCTAACTGCTTGTAGTTCTTGTACTGCTTGTCTATTGAAAGGTTTTGTCTGCCATTCAAGTATTCACAATAATCTAATTTTGCGCTTGCACCTACTATCCTTTTCCAAAAGCATTCGCAGAAAGTCTTCTGAGTATGGAGTGGTGCAACTCTCATATCCACATTGACCTATCTAGTCGAATAAGTGAGCTTCACTCTACACTGCAATCTTTTGGTATTATACTCTCAATAACTCGACACAGCAATGAAAAAATGCCCAGGGCTTTTATTTCATCGGAAACTTCTTGAAATTGCATGGTTCCTAAGAGAGAATTGTTGTGATCGATTTACTTGACGCACTTCAAGTACAGGGGGAGTGTTTTGCTCCTATCGTGGAAGTGTAGCTGCTTTACTTTACAGATGTGATAACTGAAAAAAACTTTGGAGTTTGGGGAATATTCTGAAAATTGATGATGAAATGACAAGAAAAATTCGCAAATAAATAATCTTAGTGTCATCATATGATATCTCAATGGTCGATTAAAGAATAAAACGGTCCTTCTCACGCATACAAAGACATCATGTCGCTTGCTTAGGAGAGAATGAGAAGAAATGGACCGGTAGGAGAAATTGTCCCCTAATATCTCAGCTACATAACATGATAAGCTCTTTTCAACGCTTCAAATTAATCTTTGTAATGCCAATGCAGATTTACAAAGCATCGTTGCACTAGCACGTGTTTGAGATTTAACACATACTTTTTTTGAATACTGAAAAGTTTATATTTTTGCTAACTTCATCTGAAATCACATTGGTAATCAATCACAATAATGCTTTGATGCTTGCATCAATGCTCAAAATAGATGCATGTAGGCTTTGTCGGCAAATAGTTTTGATAATTTATGCTAATGTGATTCATTTCAATGTTCAGCAGTAAAAACATTGGACTCCATGTAATAGAATGCTCTGATATCAGGGACGTAGCCAGGGGGAGCGATGGGAGCGGCGGTCCCCCTTGCCCCAATATGATGACTACATGATTTTGTAATTGCAAAACTAGCATTCTAAGATATCTTTGCAGTTCTTTCATTCTAATCCATTCTTCGGATGGAGGTATTTCACTATATTCATCGGTTGATAACGCACAGTTCCAATGATTGCCAGCAGGAGGCGTTCCGTCCATTTATCTGTTGGAGCTGTTCATGGTGGGTCTCAAATCCGTTGCAGTAGTTTATTGCAGGTGCTCCCCTCCAGTTGTCTAAAAGAACCTGCTCTGCAGACTCTCCAATCCGCTGATTTCCTCGGTTGCAGGCGCTCCGCTCCATTTGTCTAGAGGAGTTGTTCTGGAGGCTCTAGAGTCCGCTGATTTCCCCGGTTGGAGTAGCTCTGATCCACTCGTCTAAAGTCTAAAGGAGCTGTTCAGGAAGAACTCGAGTCCGTTACATTCTTCGGTTGGAAGCGCTCCCCTCCATTTGTCGAAAGGAGCTATTCTGGAGACTCTCCAATGCGCTGTATTCGCCTAGTGTACTCGTAGGTGCTCCGTTTCACTTGTCTGGAGGAACTGCATTGGAGGGTCTCCAATCCGATGATTTCCCCGTTTGAAGGTGTTCTGGAAGTTCTAAAACCCGATGGGTTCTGCGGTTGGGAGCGCTTCGCTCCACTTAATTAATGTAGTCGTTCTGGCAACCAAGCAATTCGCTGTAATTGTCGGCCAGTTCTCCGCTCTGAGTCCGATATGTCCACATCTCGCAGGCATTATCTGGTTCTAATTGCTAATAATGACTGCCGCAAATGCATCAACGTGGGCAATCGCTACATGTAGTTTTAAAATGCTAATTTACTATGTGAACAGGACGCGCGTTGGATTTGTGTGTATGCATTGCTTGAGGGCTCATGGAGGAGTTGAAACAGATATTTCATAGTTGACAATTTTCTGTAACTTTCCCACTGTTTTCCACTGTTTTTTCTTGTGGTAGAAATATCATAATTACACGCGGTCTTGTTTTTTGATAGCATTGATCGACAAAGTAGCGCAAAAAACGAGTCTCAGACAGTTTCAGTCAGTTTTAGCCAGTTTTTACCACAAAATTGGAGAAAATTAGTGGTGTTTACCGGTTTTTGCGGATCACCCTGATTTAGATGCCAAGAGGGCGCCCAAATTTTATAATTTCATTTTTTTCTTTTATATTCCTTACATAACTTTTAGTCCGGCAGCCAGAACGAGTTTCTGCAAGGAACGAGGCCGAAAGTGAGACTTTCACAGAATGATGCACACCCTATGCCTACTACGAATCGGCACGTCTGCCGAGTTCTAGTGAGTTCCTCTTCTTGTCAGACGAGATCAAAGAAAAACACATGTAAATCCAATGGGACGCAGATTGCAGTTTTTTGTTAAAGTGAAATTTTCCATGTTTTCTCTGATTAGACGAAAAGTACTAAACCCAGAGTCATGATTTTTAACATGCATTGTCTTCAGGTCATTTCCTTTCATGTTCATGCACCCCTGTCTATAAAGCTAAACACATTTAGATTTGGCGAGCCTCTTAATGTCGGCAAACACAGACATTTTGAGCAACTTTATTCACATTCAACCACATTCTCGCATACATTTCCGATTAGATGCATGACAAAAGCACATGCACATCATAGGAAATGAACTGAAGACACCACATGTTAAAAATCATGACTCTGGGTTTAGTACTTTTCGTCTAATCAGAGAAAACATGGAAAATTTCATTTTTGCCAAAAACTGCAATCTGCGTCCCATTGGATTTACATGTGTTTTTCTTTGATCCTGTATGACAAGAAGAGGAACTCACTAGAACTCGGCAGACGTGCCGATTCGTAGTAGGCATAGGGTGTACATCATTCTGTGAAAGTCTCACTTTCGGCCTCGTTCCCTGCAGAAGCTCGTTCTGGCTGCCGGACTTTTTAATTCAGACATGAAGAGAGTAACTGTTATGACTTATACTTTATTAAAGGACAAAAACATACGTTCCCCGATGACAGGGTCCAGTGGTACAAGCAATAACACAAAGCAGCCCTTAAAAGGGCAAGTTAGGCGTTCACAGTTCGTATAGCAGCGACACAGTTCGGTACTTGACAGCAGCAGGCTTGACAAAGACAACGGGAGAGAGAATGAGAGCGCGCTGGTCCTCCAGAGTCAGTTCGTGCGCTAGGCGTGTTGGTGCGTCTCGGCTTGTCGGCGTTGCCGCTCAATCAGCCACGCTAAGAGAAATACGCCGGTTCTCGTCTCACGATACGCAAGATATTGGGAGTCGAGCGCTCTTGGCTGGCGCTTTTTAAAGTCAGTTGAGAGGGGAACAATCGATGTCATCCCAGTGTCTTTCGTTGCGGCATGGGTAAGCGCGCGCGGGAGTGAAACTTCACTTGACCTTCGTTGCGGTATGTAAAAGTGATGACGCAGCAGATAATTGAGAAATGAGAATGCGTCACACCTCCAACGCTCTAAATGAATAAAAATTCAACGTGAATTTTTATTCAGAGTCAAATCAGTGATCAGTAACAAAATTTCACTGCAGCAACGGCTCGTAGAGGCTGGGTTCCAAACTTGAGGGTATCGGATTGCTTGAAGGGATAGCAGATTTGGAATTGATTGGTAGGACATCGAAGGGCTTGAAGGGATCGTAGGTTTTGAGGTAGCAGCAGCTTGAGTCCATGCCTGCCTTTAAAGACATGCGCGAGAAAGGCAGTCGGCAACCACATTGTCTCGTCCTCGTATGTGCTTGATGTCGAGGTCAAAGTCTTGAATACTGAGACTCCATCTTAGGATCCGCATATTCCTATCCTTCATTTTGTCCATAAACACAATTGGGTTATGATCGGTAAGAACGACAGTCCGAAAAGCAGTAGTACTCAAGTATACAGAAAAGTGTTTTAGCGCTGAGATCAAGCCATATGCTTCCTTTTCTATAGTTGAATAACGTTTTTGGTGCCTATCAAATTTTTTTGAAAAGTAGGACACTGGGTGATCAACCTCGTTATGATTCTGTGATAAGATGGCTCCAACTCCTAAATCACTTGCATCTACAGTAAGGATAAACGGTTTTTTCATATCAGGAGACTTTAATACAGGAGGAGACGTTAATAACATCTTAATATTCTGGAATGATTTTTCGCATTCGTCAGTCCATAGAAATTCAACCTTAGCACTGGTTAGGTTAGTAAGTGGCGAAGCAACTTGAGAAAAATTTCTACAAAAACGTCTGTAGAATCCAGCCATGCCTAAGAAACGCCTCAACTCTCGTTTAGTAGTAGGACGAGTGAAGTTACAGATTGATTCAACTTTTGATTCAATAGGTTTAACTGAACCATATCCTACTTCGTGACCGAGGTATTGAACTAGTGCTTTTCCAAACTCACACTTTTTCAAGTTGATAGTAAGGTTGGCGGAATTTAGTCTAATCATCAAATTTTCGATTTGATTAACATGATTGTCCCATGAGGAACTGAAAATGACTAAATCATCAAGGTAAGCAGCACAACCTTCTAAGCCGTTAATAATTTGGCTAACAAGACGTTGGAAAGTAGCAGCTGAATTTCGCATTCCAAAGGCCATTACTCGGTATTGCCAAAGACCATCAGGAGTGGCAAAGGCTGAACAACGCTTGGCTCTATCGGTTAACGGTACTTGCCAAAAACCTTTCATTAAATCAAGTTTTGAAATATATTGAGCATTACCGATCATGTCAATACAGTCGTCTATTCTAGCCATAGGGAAGTTATCAGGTACAGTCAGAGCATTTAGTTTACGGTAGTCGATACAGTAGCGACTCGAACCATCACTCTTGGGCACAAGTATACACGGTGAAGACCACTCACTTGTACTCGGCTCAATGATATCGTTTTTAATCATATACTAGTAGTAAGTAAAACTCCACTTCTGGACCGCGCAAGATGGCCGCCGTCGCTGACGTCCCCCCCCCCTCTGGAACGGCACAGTGTCGTGGTCGGCCGCCGTGGTGCTTTGGTTCTGACGTCCCCCCCCTCTGGCCGACCGTCGTATAGCGCGCGGTGATGTGGTGTCTAGGTTGGTGTGGTGTGCCGGCCAGGTTGGGAGGGTGGACTGTCGTAGCTCACCTGAAAAAATCCTGTGTCAGAGTGGCTTTGTATGGGTAAAATTTTGAAAATTTTCCAAAGTGTGGAATTTCGACCTGGGACCGTCACCAAAACATTTTTCATCAAATTTCACTGACCCCCCCCCCCGACAGCAATCTTCTAACTTTGGTTCTAGTGAACGGACTTTGTCTTAAGGCTACTCGTTTGAAAGAGGAGAAAAAACTGCTCGACGACATTTTTTGTTGCGAGTCAATCGGACCAGCCGTTCAAAAGTTAGAGCTGTTACAAGATTTTAGGTCGGAGCTCGCTCACCTGAAAAAATCCTAAGTGTCAGAGTGGCTTTGTATGGGTAAAATTTTGAAAATTTTCCAAAGTGTGGAATTTCGACCTGTGACCGTCACCAAAACATTTTTCATCAAATTTCACTGACCTCCCCCCCCCTCTGGACAGCTAGCTTCAATCTTGGCTTCTAGTGGACGGATTTTGTCGTGCAATAGCTCGTTTGAAAGCTAAGAGTGAGACAAATTCACTGAAAGAATCGGCTTGCTCATATCTGTCTTCGTTTAGCAGTGAGACGCCATTTAAGATTTTGGGAGATTGACGAAAAACGACAGAGTTAGAATTTCCCAAGAAACAGCTCCAGCGTGCGAATGAAGGATCGGATTGGTAAACGGAGACCAGATTTGGAATCAGCTTGATGTTATTGTCCAATGAGGATCATCATCCAATGAGAATCAAGCATTTCTATATAAATAGCGAGCCTTGCACAGTGAGAATCATTCCATCGTTGAATCACACGAGTGACGGACGCACATTTTCTCTCTCTCTCTAGTTCCCTGTTCTATTATCCAACTAAAATGGTAAGTCGCTACTTTCCTCCCTCTCTTCCCTTGAACGTAAACTTAATACAATCTTTTCCATTTTCAGACATCTACTCCATCTGCTGCACTAGTAGGACAAAATGGTGGTCAAACGTTACAAGGTTCGCTACGATCAGATCATCTACAACTGAGGCCAGTGGAAGAAACAACCAAGGTACATAATCCTACACCGCTACAGCGTAAATTTAAACAAGTCTTGCGTTATGACGATCATAGCGTAGTACTACAAACGGGAATGCTCCCTTCCACGGATGTCAAGATAATGCACAATCAGTATGGGGACTACATACTGATCAGTAGTATATAGTGTGACATCCGGCGCGACGCTTCGCTTCGCTTTGCTTCGCTTCGCTTGCGCCGGATGTCACACTTTTGCGGGTTTTTCAAAAAATCAAAATTTCAAAAATTTCAAAAATTTAGGTAGACTTCAAATTTCACGTGGCCGAAAGGCGAAATTTAAGCGTTTTTAAAAATACCCAATTTTTCAAATTTTTAAAAATCTCAAAATTTGAGAATTACAATTTTCACCCTTAAAATCATGACCGTTCCAGGACACCGAAGAAATCATAAAAGTTGAGAATTTCAAAATTTGTGAATTACAATTTTCACCCTTAAAATCATGACCGTTCCAGGACACCGAAAATCATAAAAGTTGAGAATCTCAAAATTTGAGAATTACAATTTTTACTCCCAAAATCATGACCGTTCCAGGACACCGAAGATCATAAAAGTTAAGAATCTCAAATTTGTGATTATGACATTTTTCATTGCTTAAATCATGACCGTTCCAGGACACCGAAAATCATAAAAGTTAAGAATTTCAAATTCATGAATTTTATCCATCTTTCAGGTTTTCAAAATATATCATGTGACTAAAAATATTTCTTTAAAAATGGAAGGAACTTCAGAAATGGAAGAAACCGCAAGAATATATCCTTCATTATCATATGAAATGGATATTGCAAAACACAAAGATAGAGTACGTTATATGAAAGATAAGGAATCTCAATTATTACTTAGATTAGAACATTATAGTAAATTAAGAATGTGACACAAGGCGTTGGAGCATGTTTAACAATTTCTTTAGGCGCTCTCACTATTGTCATTTCATCTGGCGTTCTTACAATTCCAGTAGTTGCTACAGCTTTGTGATACAATTAGATTTTAGTTGTACGTTAGGGAAGTTGTTTTACTTCTATCACGTCAGCACAACCACATGACGCCAAAGCATCTGGCAGTTGTTTTCACTTCTCTCTCTCCTGTCATTGCTCCGTGTGCGCTAGAAAGCAAAGTTCTCATTTGCAATGTCTTCCGTCAGCAAAATAGAGAGAGAATTTTGTTGCTTCGTGGATCAAGTTGTGCCTCTTATTTCACCAGACCATCTTGATTTCTTCATAACGATATCAACAAAATTTATTCTTGAATCACTAAGAAAAAAACAGAAGACGAGTGGAAACGAAGAAGATAAAAAGAGAGAAGTGTTTGAAATAATCCGAGATTCATTCAAGGATGGTGACAGCAGCAATTTACCTGTATTTCTCGAGAAAAAGGATATTATAAGTACATCATCGTGCATCTCTTCATTGAATAAACTCATTGGTTTTGAGAAAATTACACATCGGAATCTTCTACGCTGCTATGTTTTACAAGGAGAAGTGCTTCAGCGACTGAAGTTATTGTCTAATATGAATTATACAAAAATTCGTGAAAGAGTTAAATGAGACCCACAAAATAAAGTTTTCACGCTCATATGTGACATTACTGATCAAATTATTCAAATTATCAAAGAACTATCCAAACTTAGCCAATTCTTCTCTATCAATTTACTTTGTGATGAAGAATTTCGCTCATCTTGAAGATTATGTTGATCGTGAAAAAGAGGAGGAACAGCAAAGAATAGCAGAATCCATATTTGATTCACCCAATGTGCAGCAAACTGAACAACAACATGCGCAACATACTGGACTCACGCAGGAATTAGAAGACTTGCAAACGTGAAATTCTACTTCATAAGTAACAAGTAGTAACATTTATTGCAACTTGTTTGCGTGGAGACTGAAAAATGACAATGCCATTTTCAAATTGGATTTCTGTTTTCATCTAAATGTTGGACTCTACTTCATAAGTAACAAGTAGTAACATTTATTGCAACTTATTTGCGTGGAGACTGAAAAATGACATTTTCAAATTGGATTTTTGTTTCATTTAAAATGACTGACCTGATCGAGTTTTTTAAATTATATGGAACAGACACAACAACGAATTTTGATCTAAAGAAAATCGCACATCAATTGGGAATAAAGAATTTTCATGTCCTAATGAGAGACGAATTACAATTGATCAAAAATAGGCCAACTGTAAATTTCATAACGAATCTTCACACTTCAGACCAAAACGGCGTACATTGGTCAGCAGGTATCTTTAGTAAAAACGGAGATAATTATTATTTTGACTCATACGGGCTTCCACCTACGAATGAAGTAAGAGAAATACTTGGCAATGGAATTTATAATACATTTCAAATTCAAAAACTGGGAACAACTTATTGTGGTCAATTATGTCTTTATGTTTTATTTAAATTGCAAAAAGGAGTGCCATTTCTTGATATTATGTTAGAATTGAACGAACCGTAGGTTCTATGGTTACGCCTAATAATAATAATGATAATTAAAAATCAGTTCGTTGTAATTCATTTTGATAAAAACGGCCTCTGATATCCTCATTATCTAAATCTTTAATTTCATAAGTAAACGGATAACTTTGATTTATTTTACAAATTTCAAATATCTCTTTCGTCCACTATCCGACGAAGCCCTTTTCAAATTTGTTCTTATATTTAAATATTCTAACTCTATCTCCAATTTTAAATTTCGGCTTAAGTTTCTGCAAATTCGGATTACTCTCATTCGAATAATTATTTTCGAATATTTTCTTTCGTACTAGATCAGGGTCGTCAGAAGCATTCTTTGGAGTTTCTTCAATACCAGAATGAACTTTATTATTGTACTCTTCTACAATTCCTGGTAATATCTTCAACCATTTCTGATTTCTTTGCTCAGTAAATTTCTTGAATAATTTATTTTTTAACGTCCGATTGAATCTTTCTATCACTACGGCCTTCCCTGCATTTTCAGTTGAATAAACAGTTTCAAATAGTGGCTGAACGTTTCTGTTATAAAATTCCGACCCTTTATCAACAAACAATTTTTTTGGCTTTCTCTTACTTTCTTTAAAGATTTCTTCAAACGCATATTTAACTGTTAAACAACTTTTATTTTTTAATGGTTTCACCCAAGCATATCTAGTATATAAATCTACAACGGTCAATGCGTACTTAGAACCTCTTTCATTCGGCATATGAATAAGATCAGCACTCCAAATATCATCTTTATTAAATACTTTTACTTTCAATAAATATTTAGGCCTTCTGTATTCCTTGTGAATTTCGGACGCATAGCGTCCTAGGTCATTCGACATTTCAGACGCGTAGGTTCGAGCGTTGCTCTCAGACAGCTTTGCTGTCGTTTCATTTAAACCCTGACCGAATAATATTTTAGCTTGTAAAGCTTTCTTAACAAACATCCTTTCAATTTTTTCTCTAAATGTAGGATTTTGAATATTATCTAATTCTTGAATCATCTTCTTATCAGCTGCATGTCGAGAACTTAGATCATGATTTCGATAAGCTAAATCATGCCTGTAAGCTGCGGCATCTACTCTATTTATTGGTTCTTCACCTGGTTTCGGATTATTATTCTCATCTAGTCTTATATCTAATCGAGTTCCTGGACCAGTATATGAATGACCAGGAAGATGTTTTTCTTTCGAATATTTACTCCAAATAAATCCAGGAAAATTTTCTAATGTTTTTTGTATATCACCACCGAAGTGGTATGGAACTTTGTTCTTGTCACCACCAATATGCTGACAGTTTGAGTTTTTATTTTTGTTTAATAGATAATTCAATAAATCTAAATTAGAAATTTTTAATTTAATTAAATTTTCGGAATTTTGTAGAATTCATTTTAAAAGATAAAATAAATGTTTTACCTTATCATACTAGGACTTAGATATATTCCAGAACCATCTTTAGTTTCTTTAATTTCAATTAAATCATCAACATTGTGGAGAATATTTTTAAGAACTCGTTTTCCTTCATCAACTAATTTTAATTTACTAATAAAATTATCTACTACTCCTTCACCCCTAGCAACTTTCTCTAACTCTCTAATATGTCGTTTTTGTTCTTCTAATGCTGCTTTCTCTGATTTATTTGTATTTACTGCTTGGACAATACCAGCTGTCCCACCTGCAACACTTCCTGCTGCAGCTATGCCTCCTATTATTAGTGGAATTAATGGGAGAATCCCGCCATTCTTTTCTTCTTGTAATTGATTATTCTCTATCATTGGTTTACTTATGTAATACTTTTTTTTATTAATAGTAATAGTTTTAGGGGTATTTTTGTCAACAATATTACGTAATTTTAATTCAACAGTTTTATTATTAATATTACTTTTCGCTTGCGACATTTTTAATAAAAAAATTAAGTTATCAAAAATTTAAATCTATTCTAGTTATGAAAAAATTTTAACTTAAGAATTTTTTTAATCTATTCTAGTTATGAAAAAATTTTTAAGTTAAGAATTTTTAAGTTAACAAAAATTTTAATCTATTCTAGTTATGAAAAAAATTAATTAATCGACTAAGTCTTGGGCTTTAACCTATCCTAGTCATCTTTCCATTAAGAATTTCAATAGAATATTTTACATCTTCTAGCAATAAACCATAAGCCATCAATGAAGTTGTGGAATCTTTCTTTTCAATATTAATTGTTGCATCACAACCATTTTTAATAATATCTTCAGATTGTGCACTTAAATCGAAACAGAAAATTGGATATAAATGTCTCCAATCTCCAGGAGTTAATTGTGGTTCAACTCCAAATTCTATACAAAGATTTCGATAAGAATCATATCCTTCCATAAATTGATTATTGGTATCATCGAATCTTAATGGATCAATTGGATATCGGGTTTGATTTAATGAAACTTGTAAACTTCGAATTGTATTAATATGGAAGAGATTATTGTTCTTATCAAAACTTGGAGAATTATTTCTTTGAAAAGTTAGTAATAAATATCTTGGAGTATTCTCAGTTCTAGTAAAATGCCAGTTAAATCTTTGTTCGGAAAAAGTTACTGAACTAGCAGTACGCTTTAGAAAATTTACTGGAATTGGTTTGTTAGTATTTAATCTTTTTGCAATGGCTGTTTCAATCTCTAAACTAGGAGTAATATGCTTAATCCACCATTCAAGTCTATCAATTTTTAAATATGCTTTTTTTCCAGTCTTACCAAAAAAGATTAATTCATTATTTGCTGTACGATGAATTATTAATTTAAATTTTAATTGATATGATATTTTATCATAATCTAAATATCCGAATAATGGAGACAATGACCAATTTACTGTTTGCTTACTTTTCTTGTTAAACTCACGTCTTTCTTTATATGCATCATTATTTGTTTTATTTAAATGTTTTGCAATATTTTCTACATCTTTCGCAATTCCTGCGGCATCTGTTCCAGCGTAAGTTAAATCATCAACAATTATACCATCATTTGTATCAGGAAACCAACCTTCGATTTCATACTTTTTATTATTTTCACCAATTGTTACAAATCTAAGCATTGTATCAATTACACCTGGAGAATCACTTATTGTTTCTATATTTTGAGTTGCAACATCTAAACGCATTTGTGTAAATAATCTTGGAAAAAAATTATTCTCTAGTGCAATATTATCGGTATCTGGTAATGGTGTTGTAAAATTAGCATCACTATATAAAGAATATTCACAATGTAAAAACGAATCAGGTAAATATATATAACTCTGCTGATTATCAACTTCAAAAATTAAATTACCTCCAGTATTTACTCTACTGGAAGATCCGGGATTCATAGCAATTCTTATATAGTCATTCTTTTTTTGATTATTACTGACGAACGGAGGATCGTCTAATCTAAATTTATTTTCGATAAGCGAAGACATTTTTATAAAAAATAATTTGACTTTTTGTTTTTCTGACACACAGAAAAAATTTTTACTAAAAAAATTACTAAAACAATTTACTAAAATATAATTTTAGAATTTTGCTAGACCATTACCTCTTATTTCTTCAATTGAACGAACCGTAGGTTCAATTGAACGTTTTATGGCTACGCCTGATTTCTTCTTATGTTTACTATCAGACGGAACTCCGCTCCTCAAGGTTTCCCCAACAGCTATGTTAGCAATTTTGTTTTTTGTTTCCTCTGAAAGTTTTTTTAAATTTTTTAGTTCTTCGGAATCATTCCTAAGTTTGCGAATAGCTTCTAGTTGTTTTAATTCGTTTTGAGACTTGACAGCATTTGATATTGCATTAGCTGTACTACCTATAGCAGCTGCTCCTTTTGCAGCAGATGTAATCAAATCTTTATTATTTTTAATTAAGTTAACGATACTACCAATACCAGAGAAGATCCCAGCTCCTTCCGTGTGAACGGCACCTGCGGTGCCTAGGAACTTTTGTGTTCCGACTGTTTCTCTATTATCATAATGATAAACAGGATTCATACGTGGTTCATGAGCAATTTTTTGATTTGAAGCAAAATGTTTAAGATTGTGTTTATAAATTATAGGCATTTTTTAGGATTAAATTTGACTTTTGAGAAAAAATATTTACGATTGGTTAGTAACCTGAGGACCTTTGGTCCGATCGGCTAGTAACCTGAGGAGCTTCGCTCCGATCAAGATTTACGTTTGTGAATGGACAACAACTTCGAGATAACTTTATTAATTGACTGTTGCACTTTATCTATTGCGTCAAGCAGCGTGTGATGTACTTTAATTTCTTTTCTATTAACTTGCATTTTCTGCTGATTAATCTTCAATGCCGTTTTCAGTGCATTTAACTTAATTTTAAGAACATCTAATTGTCTTTTAACAGAATCTAATTGTTCTTTATTTTCTTTAGAGTTTTCTTGTAAATTTTTCTTTAATTCATTTTCTAAATTGATTTTAAGAGTTTTCATTTTATCAACTTTTTCATTAAGTGAGTTTACTTCATTTATTATTCTATTCATCTTTTTCATTTGTTGAGTAATTTTAGAACTTAATTCATCAACACTTTTTTGGAATGTAGTTTGTAACTGCTTTAAATTTTTTTTAATTCTTTCAGGTAGTTTTTCTATTTCATCTTCTAATTGTTCTTTTAACATTTTTATCTGATGTTTATTTTTAATGACTGCAGATTTTAAATTTATAGAAAGTAATATTAAAATTTTTGATTGTTCTGAAATCTTTTTAAAAAGTTTTGCTATATCTGCTTCTAGCTCTCTATCCTTTTTATCAAGTTTTAATAATTTTTCGTTTAATGATTTGTCATTAAGTTTAAGCAACTTCAATTCATTCATCAGTGGAACCAAAACATCGTTTATATATTTTTCTTTTAAATCATTGATTTGTGTATCAACATATTGTTTATTTGTTAACTCTGTATTTTGTTGCGGAAGAATAGAAAGATGCAATGGACCAGATAAAACGTCTCCAGTTTTCATGATATAATTTTCTATCTCTATTTCTAATTCACGATTATTCGGGATATATGCACCTCCACCAACATTTGGTAACATCATTTTTAAAACAATAAAAAAGTAAAATTTTTTCTAATAAAAATAAAAAAATTGAAAATCCAAATTTAAAAAAATTATATTCGCCCGCATCATCCTGTTCTTCTTATTCGACGAGATCAACGGGATTTGAAAATAAATGTTTTGATAATAATAATAATCCATGTATAGATGTTAATCTTTTGTTTGAATTACAAGCCGAAATATTTAGAGAACAGACTAAAGGTTTACCTTCTATAGAAACTAATTATTGTTTATTTCCAGGTGATCCATTTATTAAATTTATGGAGATTGTAAGTAAGTAAATATAATGATGTAGCTTATGTTGAATTAAATAAAGAAAATATGGTTATAATAGGACATAATAATGTTTACGGATTTATTAGAGCAGTTTTGCCGATTAGTAATACTGATTGGATAGAAACTAAAATTATTAATTATATCAATATTAAAGAATTAGTTAAAAAATTAAAATCTTTTTCCAAAGAAAAATTAGATTATTTGTTGATGAACAAAATCAATATAACATTCACATAGAGAGTAAAAAACATAATGAAGAATTATTATGTCAAGTTTATTATAGAGACACAATTTATAAACAAGAAACATTAGAAATGCCCCAAAGATATGATGATGATACTTATATAGGTTTATATTCAAACTTAAATATTAATTTATTAAAATCTTATATAAATGGTTTAGCTCAACAAGAGAAAATTTATATGTGGACTACACCTTATACTATTAACAATGACCATAATCATATTCATAATAAACGAACTGAAGGTTCTAGGGCTTTGCCCGATCTTAAAGAATCTTATGATAATAATGATGATTCTGTAACATCTGAAAAAGGTGTAAATGGTAAAAAAGATTATAAAAATATTAGTAATTATAAAAATTTATCTAAATTTCATTTTCTTACAATTGAAAATAATAATGATGGCATAGTTGAAGATACTGTTAGACAACTATGTGTCGGGTCTACAAAATTTAAATTAGGATTTACATCTAATCAATTTAAAATTTTATCATCCTTAATAAAAACTAAAAGTGATTCAGATTATGGTGGTGTTATTAAATTTTCCAAAAAAGATCAAAGACCAATATTTTTCTCTATTATATTATTATCAGATAAAAGATGTAATTTAGAATTAGATATTCCAATAAGAAAATGGTATCCTATCATGGAAGGGCATCCTATACCAAAAAGTGTAATTTATGATGATGAAGAAACAATTTATGATGATGATGAAGAATCAATTGATGCTGATGATGATGAATCAATAGTTAGTGAAAAAAAATTTAAATTATCTTTTGATAAAACATTATATGATGAAACTTAATATGATAAAACTTAATAGAAAATACCAAAATATTCGATAAATATATTTTCATATGTAATAAAATTTTTAGATGTAATAAGTTTTTAGTTGTAATAAAATTTTTAGATGTAATAAGTTTTTAGTTGTAATAAATTTTTTTCAGATGTTATAAATTTTTTAGATGTGTTATAAATTTTTTCGATGTGTTATAAATTTTTTAGATGTTATAAATTTTTAGATGTGTTATAAATTTTTTAGATGTGTTATAAATTTTTTAGATGTTATAAATTTCTTAGATGTTATAAAATTTTTAGATGTAATAAAAAAATTATTATTCCCACGTGTCATCATCATCACTTAAATTACTCTCACAGATTATTGTTTGAAATATTTCAGCTTGAATATCTTCTTTGGCCGACCGTCGTATAGCGCGCGGTGATGTGGTGTCTAGGTTGGTGTGGTGTGCCGGCCAGGTTGGGAGGGTGGACTGTCGTAGCTCACCTGAAAAAATCCTGTGTCAGAGTGGCTTTGTATGGGTAAAATTTTGAAAATTTTCCAAAGTGTGGAATTTCGACCTGGGACCGTCACCAAAACATTTTTCATCAAATTTCACTGACCCCCCCCCCCCGACAGCAATCTTCTAACTTTGGTTCTAGTGAACGGACTTTGTCTTAAGGCTACTCGTTTGAAAGAGGAGAAAAAACTGCTCGACGACATTTTTTGTTGCGAGTCAATCGGACCAGCCGTTCAAAAGTTAGAGCTGTTACAAGATTTTAGGTCGGAGCTCGCTCACCTGAAAAAATCCTAAGTGTCAGAGTGGCTTTGTATGGGTAAAATTTTGAAAATTTTCCAAAGTGTGGAATTTCGACCTGTGACCGTCACCAAAACATTTTTCATCAAATTTCACTGACCTCCCCCCCCCTCTGGACAGCTAGCTTCAATCTTGGCTTCTAGTGGACGGATTTTGTCGTGCAATAGCTCGTTTGAAAGCTAAGAGTGAGACAAATTCACTGAAAGAATCGGCTTGCTCATATCTGTCTTCGTTTAGCAGTGAGACGCCATTTAAGATTTTGGGAGATTGACGAAAAACGACAGAGTTAGAATTTCCCAAGAAACAGCTCCAGCGTGCGAATGAAGGCTCGGATTGGTAAACGGAGACCAGATTTGGAATCAGCTTGATGTTATTGTCCAATGAGGATCATCATCCAATGAGAATCAAGCATTTCTATATAAATAGCGAGCCTTGCACAGTGAGAATCATTCCATCGTTGAATCACACGAGTGACGGACGCACATTTTCTCTCTCTCTCTAGTTCCCTGTTCTATTATCCAACTAAAATGGTAAGTCGCTACTTTCCTCCCTCTCTTCCCTTGAACGTAAACTTAATACAATCTTTTCCATTTTCAGACATCTACTCCATCTGCTGCACTAGTAGGACAAAATGGTGGTCAAACGTTACAAGGTTCGCTACGATCAGATCATCTACAACTGAGGCCAGTGGAAGAAACAACCAAGGTACATAATCCTACACCGCTACAGCGTAAATTTAAACAAGTCTTGCGTTATGACGATCATAGCGTAGTACTACAAACGGGAATGCTCCCTTCCACGGATGTCAAGATAATGCACAATCAGTATGGGGACTACATACTGATCAGTAGTATATAGTGTGACATCCGGCGCGACGCTTCGCTTCGCTTTGCTTCGCTTCGCTTGCGCCGGATGTCACACTTTTGCGGGTTTTTCAAAAAATCAAAATTTCAAAAATTTCAAAAATTTAGGTAGACTTCAAATTTCACGTGGCCGAAAGGCGAAATTTAAGCGTTTTTAAAAATACCCAATTTTTCAAATTTTTAAAAATCTCAAAATTTGAGAATTACAATTTTCACCCTTAAAATCTTGACCGTTCCAGGACACCGAAGAAATCATAAAAGTTGAGAATTTCAAAATTTGTGAATTACAATTTTCACCCTTAAAATCATGACCGTTCCAGGACACCGAAAATCATAAAAGTTGAGAATCTCAAAATTTGAGAATTACAATTTTTACTCCCAAAATCATGACCGTTCCAGGACACCGAAGATCATAAAAGTTAAGAATCTCAAATTTGTGATTATGACATTTTTCATTGCTTAAATCATGACCGTTCCAGGACACCGAAAATCATAAAAGTTAAGAATTTCAAATTCATGAATTTTATCCATCTTTCAGGTTTTCAAAATATATCATGTGACTAAAAATATTTCTTTAAAAATGGAAGGAACTTCAGAAATGGAAGAAACCGCAAGAATATATCCTTCATTATCATATGAAATGGATATTGCAAAACACAAAGATAGAGTACGTTATATGAAAGATAAGGAATCTCAATTATTACTTAGATTAGAACATTATAGTAAATTAAGAATGTGACACAAGGCGTTGGAGCATGTTTAACAATTTCTTTAGGCGCTCTCACTATTGTCATTTCATCTGGCGTTCTTACAATTCCAGTAGTTGCTACAGCTTTGTGATACAATTAGATTTTAGTTGTACGTTAGGGAAGTTGTTTTACTTCTATCACGTCAGCACAACCACATGACGCCAAAGCATCTGGCAGTTGTTTTCACTTCTCTCTCTCCTGTCATTGCTCCGTGTGCGCTAGAAAGCAAAGTTCTCATTTGCAATGTCTTCCGTCAGCAAAATAGAGAGAGAATTTTGTTGCTTCGTGGATCAAGTTGTGCCTCTTATTTCACCAGACCATCTTGATTTCTTCATAACGATATCAACAAAATTTATTCTTGAATCACTAAGAAAAAAACAGAAGACGAGTGGAAACGAAGAAGATAAAAAGAGAGAAGTGTTTGAAATAATCCGAGATTCATTCAAGGATGGTGACAGCAGCAATTTACCTGTATTTCTCGAGAAAAAGGATATTATAAGTACATCATCGTGCATCTCTTCATTGAATAAACTCATTGGTTTTGAGAAAATTACACATCGGAATCTTCTACGCTGCTATGTTTTACAAGGAGAAGTGCTTCAGCGACTGAAGTTATTGTCTAATATGAATTATACAAAAATTCGTGAAAGAGTTAAATGAGACCCACAAAATAAAGTTTTCACGCTCATATGTGACATTACTGATCAAATTATTCAAATTATCAAAGAACTATCCAAACTTAGCCAATTCTTCTCTATCAATTTACTTTGTGATGAAGAATTTCGCTCATCTTGAAGATTATGTTGATCGTGAAAAAGAGGAGGAACAGCAAAGAATAGCAGAATCCATATTTGATTCACCCAATGTGCAGCAAACTGAACAACAACATGCGCAACATACTGGACTCACGCAGGAATTAGAAGACTTGCAAACGTGAAATTCTACTTCATAAGTAACAAGTAGTAACATTTATTGCAACTTGTTTGCGTGGAGACTGAAAAATGACAATGCCATTTTCAAATTGGATTTCTGTTTTCATCTAAATGTTGGACTCTACTTCATAAGTAACAAGTAGTAACATTTATTGCAACTTATTTGCGTGGAGACTGAAAAATGACATTTTCAAATTGGATTTTTGTTTCATTTAAAATGACTGACCTGATCGAGTTTTTTAAATTATATGGAACAGACACAACAACGAATTTTGATCTAAAGAAAATCGCACATCAATTGGGAATAAAGAATTTTCATGTCCTAATGAGAGACGAATTACAATTGATCAAAAATAGGCCAACTGTAAATTTCATAACGAATCTTCACACTTCAGACCAAAACGGCGTACATTGGTCAGCAGGTATCTTTAGTAAAAACGGAGATAATTATTATTTTGACTCATACGGGCTTCCACCTACGAATGAAGTAAGAGAAATACTTGGCAATGGAATTTATAATACATTTCAAATTCAAAAACTGGGAACAACTTATTGTGGTCAATTATGTCTTTATGTTTTATTTAAATTGCAAAAAGGAGTGCCATTTCTTGATATTATGTTAGAATTGAACGAACCGTAGGTTCTATGGTTACGCCTAATAATAATAATGATAATTAAAAATCAGTTCGTTGTAATTCATTTTGATAAAAACGGCCTCTGATATCCTCATTATCTAAATCTTTAATTTCATAAGTAAACGGATAACTTTGATTTATTTTACAAATTTCAAATATCTCTTTCGTCCACTATCCGACGAAGCCCTTTTCAAATTTGTTCTTATATTTAAATATTCTAACTCTATCTCCAATTTTAAATTTCGGCTTAAGTTTCTGCAAATTCGGATTACTCTCATTCGAATAATTATTTTCGAATATTTTCTTTCGTACTAGATCAGGGTCGTCAGAAGCATTCTTTGGAGTTTCTTCAATACCAGAATGAACTTTATTATTGTACTCTTCTACAATTCCTGGTAATATCTTCAACCATTTCTGATTTCTTTGCTCAGTAAATTTCTTGAATAATTTATTTTTTAACGTCCGATTGAATCTTTCTATCACTACGGCCTTCCCTGCATTTTCAGTTGAATAAACAGTTTCAAATAGTGGCTGAACGTTTCTGTTATAAAATTCCGACCCTTTATCAACAAACAATTTTTTTGGCTTTCTCTTACTTTCTTTAAAGATTTCTTCAAACGCATATTTAACTGTTAAACAACTTTTATTTTTTAATGGTTTCACCCAAGCATATCTAGTATATAAATCTACAACGGTCAATGCGTACTTAGAACCTCTTTCATTCGGCATATGAATAAGATCAGCACTCCAAATATCATCTTTATTAAATACTTTTACTTTCAATAAATATTTAGGCCTTCTGTATTCCTTGTGAATTTCGGACGCATAGCGTCCTAGGTCATTCGACATTTCAGACGCGTAGGTTCGAGCGTTGCTCTCAGACAGCTTTGCTGTCGTTTCATTTAAACCCTGACCGAATAATATTTTAGCTTGTAAAGCTTTCTTAACAAACATCCTTTCAATTTTTTCTCTAAATGTAGGATTTTGAATATTATCTAATTCTTGAATCATCTTCTTATCAGCTGCATGTCGAGAACTTAGATCATGATTTCGATAAGCTAAATCATGCCTGTAAGCTGCGGCATCTACTCTATTTATTGGTTCTTCACCTGGTTTCGGATTATTATTCTCATCTAGTCTTATATCTAATCGAGTTCCTGGACCAGTATATGAATGACCAGGAAGATGTTTTTCTTTCGAATATTTACTCCAAATAAATCCAGGAAAATTTTCTAATGTTTTTTGTATATCACCACCGAAGTGGTATGGAACTTTGTTCTTGTCACCACCAATATGCTGACAGTTTGAGTTTTTATTTTTGTTTAATAGATAATTCAATAAATCTAAATTAGAAATTTTTAATTTAATTAAATTTTCGGAATTTTGTAGAATTCATTTTAAAAGATAAAATAAATGTTTTACCTTATCATACTAGGACTTAGATATATTCCAGAACCATCTTTAGTTTCTTTAATTTCAATTAAATCATCAACATTGTGGAGAATATTTTTAAGAACTCGTTTTCCTTCATCAACTAATTTTAATTTACTAATAAAATTATCTACTACTCCTTCACCCCTAGCAACTTTCTCTAACTCTCTAATATGTCGTTTTTGTTCTTCTAATGCTGCTTTCTCTGATTTATTTGTATTTACTGCTTGGACAATACCAGCTGTCCCACCTGCAACACTTCCTGCTGCAGCTATGCCTCCTATTATTAGTGGAATTAATGGGAGAATCCCGCCATTCTTTTCTTCTTGTAATTGAATATTCTCTATCATTGGTTTACTTATGTAATACTTTTTTTTATTAATAGTAATAGTTTTAGGGGTATTTTTGTCAACAATATTACGTAATTTTAATTCAACAGTTTTATTATTAATATTACTTTTCGCTTGCGACATTTTTAATAAAAAAATTAAGTTATCAAAAATTTAAATCTATTCTAGTTATGAAAAAATTTTAACTTAAGAATTTTTTTAATCTATTCTAGTTATGAAAAAAATTTTAAGTTAAGAATTTTTAAGTTAACAAAAATTTTAATCTATTCTAGTTATGAAAAAAATTAATTAATCGACTAAGTCTTGGGCTTTAACCTATCCTAGTCATCTTTCCATTAAGAATTTCAATAGAATATTTTACATCTTCTAGCAATAAACCATAAGCCATCAATGAAGTTGTGGAATCTTTCTTTTCAATATTAATTGTTGCATCACAACCATTTTTAATAATATCTTCAGATTGTGCACTTAAATCGAAACAGAAAATTGGATATAAATGTCTCCAATCTCCAGGAGTTAATTGTGGTTCAACTCCAAATTCTATACAAAGATTTCGATAAGAATCATATCCTTCCATAAATTGATTATTGGTATCATCGAATCTTAATGGATCAATTGGATATCGGGTTTGATTTAATGAAACTTGTAAACTTCGAATTGTATTAATATGGAAGAGATTATTGTTCTTATCAAAACTTGGAGAATTATTTCTTTGAAAAGTTAGTAATAAATATCTTGGAGTATTCTCAGTTCTAGTAAAATGCCAGTTAAATCTTTGTTCGGAAAAAGTTACTGAACTAGCAGTACGCTTTAGAAAATTTACTGGAATTGGTTTGTTAGTATTTAATCTTTTTGCAATGGCTGTTTCAATCTCTAAACTAGGAGTAATATGCTTAATCCACCATTCAAGTCTATCAATTTTTAAATATGCTTTTTTTCCAGTCTTACCAAAAAAGATTAATTCATTATTTGCTGTACGATGAATTATTAATTTAAATTTTAATTGATATGATATTTTATCATAATCTAAATATCCGAATAATGGAGACAATGACCAATTTACTGTTTGCTTACTTTTCTTGTTAAACTCACGTCTTTCTTTATATGCATCATTATTTGTTTTATTTAAATGTTTTGCAATATTTTCTACATCTTTCGCAATTCCTGCGGCATCTGTTCCAGCGTAAGTTAAATCATCAACAATTATACCATCATTTGTATCAGGAAACCAACCTTCGATTTCATACTTTTTATTATTTTCACCAATTGTTATAAATCTAAGCATTGTATCAATTACACCTGGAGAATCACTTATTGTTTCTATATTTTGAGTTGCAACATCTAAACGCATTTGTGTAAATAATCTTGGAAAAAAATTATTCTCTAGTGCAATATTATCGGTATCTGGTAATGGTGTTGTAAAATTAGCATCACTATATAAAGAATATTCACAATGTAAAAACGAATCAGGTAAATATATATAACTCTGCTGATTATCAACTTCAAAAATTAAATTACCTCCAGTATTTACTCTACTGGAAGATCCGGGATTCATAGCAATTCTTATATAGTCATTCTTTTTTTGATTATTACTGACGAACGGAGGATCGTCTAATCTAAATTTATTTTCGATAAGCGAAGACATTTTTATAAAAAATAATTTGACTTTTTGTTTTTCTGACACACAGAAAAAATTTTTACTAAAAAAATTACTAAAACAATTTACTAAAATATAATTTTAGAATTTTGCTAGACCATTACCTCTTATTTCTTCAATTGAACGAACCGTAGGTTCAATTGAACGTTTTATGGCTACGCCTGATTTCTTCTTATGTTTACTATCAGACGGAACTCCGCTCCTCAAGGTTTCCCCAACAGCTATGTTAGCAATTTTGTTTTTTGTTTCCTCTGAAAGTTTTTTTAAATTTTTTAGTTCTTCGGAATCATTCCTAAGTTTGCGAATAGCTTCTAGTTGTTTTAATTCGTTTTGAGACTTGACAGCATTTGATATTGCATTAGCTGTACTACCTATAGCAGCTGCTCCTTTTGCAGCAGATGTAATCAAATCTTTATTATTTTTAATTAAGTTAACGATACTACCAATACCAGAGAAGATCCCAGCTCCTTCCGTGTGAACGGCACCTGCGGTGCCTAGGAACTTTTGTGTTCCGACTGTTTCTCTATTATCATAATGATAAACAGGATTCATACGTGGTTCATGAGCAATTTTTTGATTTGAAGCAAAATGTTTAAGATTGTGTTTATAAATTATAGGCATTTTTTAGGATTAAATTTGACTTTTGAGAAAAAATATTTACGATTGGTTAGTAACCTGAGGACCTTTGGTCCGATCGGCTAGTAACCTGAGGAGCTTCGCTCCGATCAAGATTTACGTTTGTGAATGGACAACAACTTCGAGATAACTTTATTAATTGACTGTTGCACTTTATCTATTGCGTCAAGCAGCGTGTGATGTACTTTAATTTCTTTTCTATTAACTTGCATTTTCTGCTGATTAATCTTCAATGCCGTTTTCAGTGCATTTAACTTAATTTTAAGAACATCTAATTGTCTTTTAACAGAATCTAATTGTTCTTTATTTTCTTTAGAGTTTTCTTGTAAATTTTTCTTTAATTCATTTTCTAAATTGATTTTAAGAGTTTTCATTTTATCAACTTTTTCATTAAGTGAGTTTACTTCATTTATTATTCTATTCATCTTTTTCATTTGTTGAGTAATTTTAGAACTTAATTCATCAACACTTTTTTGGAATGTAGTTTGTAACTGCTTTAAATTTTTTTTAATTCTTTCAGGTAGTTTTTCTATTTCATCTTCTAATTGTTCTTTTAACATTTTTATCTGATGTTTATTTTTAATGACTGCAGATTTTAAATTTATAGAAAGTAATATTAAAATTTTTGATTGTTCTGAAATCTTTTTAAAAAGTTTTGCTATATCTGCTTCTAGCTCTCTATCCTTTTTATCAAGTTTTAATAATTTTTCGTTTAATGATTTGTCATTAAGTTTAAGCAACTTCAATTCATTCATCAGTGGAACCAAAACATCGTTTATATATTTTTCTTTTAAATCATTGATTTGTGTATCAACATATTGTTTATTTGTTAACTCTGTATTTTGTTGCGGAAGAATAGAAAGATGCAATGGACCAGATAAAACGTCTCCAGTTTTCATGATATAATTTTCTATCTCTATTTCTAATTCACGATTATTCGGGATATATGCACCTCCACCAACATTTGGTAACATCATTTTTAAAACAATAAAAAAGTAAAATTTTTTCTAATAAAAATATAAAAAAATGGAAAAAACCAAATTTAAAAAAATTATATTCGCCCGCATCATCCTGTTCTTCTTATTCGACGAGATCAACGGGATTTGAAAATAAATGTTTTGATAATAATAATAATCCATGTATAGATGTTAATCTTTTGTTTGAATTACAAGCCGAAATATTTAGAGAACAGACTAAAGGTTTACCTTCTATAGAAACTAATTATTGTTTATTTCCAGGTGATCCATTTATTAAATTTATGGAGATTGTAAGTAAGTAAATATAATGATGTAGCTTATGTTGAATTAAATAAAGAAAATATGGTTATAATAGGACATAATAATGTTTACGGATTTATTAGAGCAGTTTTGCCGATTAGTAATACTGATTGGATAGAAACTAAAATTATTAATTATATCAATATTAAAGAATTAGTTAAAAAATTAAAATCTTTTTCCAAAGAAAAATTAGATTATTTGTTGATGAACAAAATCAATATAACATTCACATAGAGAGTAAAAAACATAATGAAGAATTATTATGTCAAGTTTATTATAGAGACACAATTTATAAACAAGAAACATTAGAAATGCCCCAAAGATATGATGATGATACTTATATAGGTTTATATTCAAACTTAAATATTAATTTATTAAAATCTTATATAAATGGTTTAGCTCAACAAGAGAAAATTTATATGTGGACTACACCTTATACTATTAACAATGACCATAATCATATTCATAATAAACGAACTGAAGGTTCTAGGGCTTTGCCCGATCTTAAAGAATCTTATGATAATAATGATGATTCTGTAACATCTGAAAAAGGTGTAAATGGTAAAAAAGATTATAAAAATATTAGTAATTATAAAAATTTATCTAAATTTCATTTTCTTACAATTGAAAATAATAATGATGGCATAGTTGAAGATACTGTTAGACAACTATGTGTCGGGTCTACAAAATTTAAATTAGGATTTACATCTAATCAATTTAAAATTTTATCATCCTTAATAAAAACTAAAAGTGATTCAGATTATGGTGGTGTTATTAAATTTTCCAAAAAAGATCAAAGACCAATATTTTTCTCTATTATATTATTATCAGATAAAAGATGTAATTTAGAATTAGATATTCCAATAAGAAAATGGTATCCTATCATGGAAGGGCATCCTATACCAAAAAGTGTAATTTATGATGATGAAGAAACAATTTATGATGATGATGAAGAATCAATTGATGCTGATGATGATGAATCAATAGTTAGTGAAAAAAAATTTAAATTATCTTTTGATAAAACATTATATGATGAAACTTAATATGATAAAACTTAATAGAAAATACCAAAATATTCGATAAATATATTTTCATATGTAATAAAATTTTTAGATGTAATAAGTTTTTAGTTGTAATAAAATTTTTAGATGTAATAAGTTTTTAGTTGTAATAAATTTTTTTCAGATGTTATAAATTTTTTAGATGTGTTATAAATTTTTTCGATGTGTTATAAATTTTTTAGATGTTATAAATTTTTAGATGTGTTATAAATTTTTTAGATGTGTTATAAATTTTTTAGATGTTATAAATTTCTTAGATGTTATAAAATTTTTAGATGTAATAAAAAAATTATTATTCCCACGTGTCATCATCATCACTTAAATTACTCTCACAGATTATTGTTTGAAATATTTCAGCTTGAATATCTTCTCCGTTATAAGGTAACATAATTTCATTTTCATCAGGTGCTTGACGTTTAAGAATATTTATTTGACCAGAAAATTTTTTTTCTTCAGTATTATTATTTTTATCAGGAATACTAATTCCAGTTTCTAAAGATCGTTTCCATGGTTTATTAACTGTAGTTGATAATGTTTTCCCCGAATATAATTTTAGAAAATCTTCTACTTTTACTTTGTTTTGTGAATAACCTTTGAATGTTTTCTTTTCACTAAGTCTCCCTTGTTCATCTACAGTAATACAGTATTTTACTTTAGGTGCAATAAACATTGCAAAAATAATTCCACCATTTCCATAATCATTTTTCCCTTGACACAATTCTCCTCCAACATATCCAGCAGCGTCTAATTTATTAAAGAGCTCATTGGAAATATATATTGAATCAGTATCTGTAGAATGAATGTATTTTTCTTTGAAACCATTAATTTCTAAAATAAAGTTATTCATGATTCTTCTAGAGTGAGAAAGAATGAAAGAACCTAAGTGTGATGGCATGAATGACGTCTTCCCATCTTTTACAATATTAGTTTTGAGAAATTCATCATCTTCCATTTCTACTTTCGCTAATTACTGTTCATCATTTAAATAATTCATAATCTTTTACTTCTTGAGTGAAATTTTTTCTCAATGTATTCTCATTCCATAAATGATGTTTAGTGGTTATATCTTTTTGCACAGTTTTGCCATATAGCGAATTCATCAATAATTTAATTAACTCATCACCTACAGTATTTCCTTCTGTTTTATATCTTTTTCTCAAATTAAAAAGTTTTTCAATATAATTTCGAAATGGTGAAACTTGATAATTTTTTTCATAAATTATACCATCAGTAATATGTAAGATTTTTCCCCCACATCTAACAATTTCTTGTATGTCTACAGAAGTTAATACATCATAACATATACCATTTCTAAACCTGATTACTTTTACATGAGAATTATTATTTTGATTTTTAACTTTATCTTCTATAGGAACTGGTTGGAAAAACATATCATTCGGATATTGAAACACAACAGAGAATATTCCAGTTTTAGGTCTAAATGTTTGAGTATTAAATTTATATACTATTTCCCGCTCTTCTTCTTGACGAAATTTTCTAGCTGATTCAGCTTTAGGGTATTCTGAATTGTCATCATACATAGCTG
This sequence comes from Prostheceraeus crozeri, assembly GCA_907163375.1. Lineage (NCBI taxonomy): Eukaryota > Metazoa > Platyhelminthes > Polycladida > Euryleptidae > Prostheceraeus > Prostheceraeus crozeri. Next base: position 36,744 of record CAJQUW010016951.1, on the reverse strand, counting down.
ATGGATATAAAGATGTTGCATCAAAAGCCATTAGAAATTCATTTTTTTGTTCAAGTAGTTGATTTGAAATTTTCTTACAAATTTCAGTTTTATCTCCTAAATCTCGATACTGTTTCATTAAATCTATTAAATTATTTCCAGGGGACAAAGCCCCACCAGCGTAGCGACCAAGGGACAAAGTCCCCCCAGCGCAGCGACCAGGTAAATACTGTTTTAATATTGGTAACAAGATGCTACAAAATAGCGATATGTATTTTCTTATATTTGCTGAAACTCTTCCACCTTTAACAGATTTTCTAATATAATTTCTAGCCCATAAATCTATATGAGAATGAATATTTATATTGTCATTTTGTACGCTTTTCATCCAACCGTTAAATGTTAAAGCAGAGGATGTCAAATTAGTAGTTATATCTTCACCAACTAAATCCTGCATAACATTATTATATTTGTAGATACAAAAAGCTAAAGAAAGAATATCGTTAACTAAATATGGTCTCCATTCAATTTCTTTTTCTTTATAATTTTCATGTGTTATGTCTCCAATTTCATAATTTAATTTACACACATTCATAGGAATTTTAAAATTCTCACACCATTTAGAAAGACTTGTTTTTACATGTTGATAACTACATTTCATTATAATAGTTTGAAGTGCTAATTTACCTGACGGTGAATCTTTTTTCATATTGTTTTTAAATCTAAAAGATTTTTGAATGTATCTACTAACACATTCAGTTGTATAAGGATTTTGTAATGAAGCAGTCAATATTCCTCTTGAAGTTTTAAGAGGCGGTTTAGATAATTTAAAATTAGCTTTTATCGGAAAATAGGAATCAAAACCTGATGAATTGTGAGCTATTAAAGTTACTCTCGAATAATTAAATTTTCCAAGAGTTTTAAAAAATTGATGGATCGGACATACATCCTCTGGGTTTCCCCCGATCGAACATTCATCATCCTCAGTTCTCGTAAATATTTTCACACAATTTTGAAGTTTATTAAATTCTAATTCAGTTAAATTATTATACTCATTAATCTGTTTTTTAAGTTTTTTAATTTCATCTTCATCTTTTGATCGTTTAATTTTAATCATATCACTTAACAAACGTGTTTCTAATTCTTTCAATCTTTGTTTCGGTAAACAACATATAAATTTATTAAAATTAATAGCTCCTACAGCATAAGGAATAGGATGAGCTGTTGAACAGTTAGGATCAGGAAAAGTTTCGAGATCCCAAATATATGTTGAACCATAGTCAATTTTTTTCTTTGTTATGATTTTATATGGACGCGTTGTTAGATTTTCATCAGTAACTGTTTTATATATGGGTTTGAAATTATTTTCAATTTCTCTAATAGCTTTTAATTTATGAGATTTATTAATTAAACAATAGTGACCAATTGTTGAACCTGCGTGAAAATAATTGTAATAAACATAATTATGAAACGTTTCAATTCCTCTAGGATTTAAATGACGATTGGCAGGACTATAATATTGAACACATTCTCCAAAATATTTATTGAATTGAGAAAATTTGCAGTTTGACATTACTCCTGTTCTAGATGTGGCTTTCTCTTTATATAAAAAATTATTAAACATTTCTTTCATCATTTCTCCTTGTTCTTCATTAAAACCTCGTAAAACATTATAACATTTAATAAAACAAAAATCTTCAGAAGGAATATAACAATATTCACCGAAATATTCTTTGATTCTATATTTCATATTAATCCCTGCCCCTCTATGCGATCTTTGTACTAACTTCATTCCAAAATCTTCATATTTAATATTACCTGTAAAAATCCATTCGTTAGCATCGGATTTCTCATCCAGATTCGAAAACCATGTTTCAAATTATTTTTTATTATAGAAGGTTACGTAAAAATTTTGAATTATATTTTCCCGATCTTTAACAACTTTTCCAAGTAAATTAATAATTTTACCATTTGCTAAAAGTTTCCGCATATCATTTACTACATTAATAAAAGATACATTTTCATATTTAATTTCATTTGGATTAAATAAATTACATAAATCATCACCAAGTTCATCCTTAATTCTATCATCAAAAAAGATATCACTAATAGGAGTTTCTAATATTTCTTTTGTTCCACGTTTATGTTTTTTAGTATTACGTCTAATACTACGCCTAGTACGTTTCTGTTTTTTAATACGTTTACTATGTTTAATTTGCGCATCAAACTCAGCAGTTTGTTTCTTGATTAATTCATCAATCCTAGACGTTTGTCCGAGAGACATTTCACGATTCATATTTTTTAAAAGAAAAAATGAATTTTTACATAGAACCTCGGTTCCGTTTTTGCATATACACAGGAATATGTAATTGATGTAATGTTTCTAATTCATGTGCTGTTAAATGTTCTTTCTTAACCAACCACCATAAATTATTATACGCCAAAAATACTCGGAAACTTCTTAAACAAAGTGGAAAGTCTTTTGTTTTAACACAAGGTTTAATACCATGTTTTGTTTTATAATCTGTAACGAGCGCTACGTATTTATGATGATAATAAAATCTAGCTTCTTTCTTCGAATTTACAGGATTTGTAGGATGACGATAATCTTTTAAAACTGGTACATGCTCTATCTTATAATCATTCAACATATTTTTTTTTTATTTTTATTAACAAAAAATTTATAAGAAAAAATTATTCGGTCACTCCGTTCGATCACTCCTCGAAAATATTTTCTATAACTCTTTCATGAATTTTTTTATCAATATTAATTGTGATAAATCCATAATCTTTTGACCAAGCATTGTTACACGATTGTTTAAATTCATCTTTATTTCTTACACATAAATCTCTTAACAAATCACTTAAGTTTCTTGCCTTTATTTCAAATAGTATAAATATATTTGCATTCTTTCTAATAACACTTCCGTCTAATGAATACATACTTTGTGTTAAATAAAACACACTACAGTTATTATGTCTACCTCTTGTGAAATAATTTCTCTGAACTGACTGATTTCTATCATTAACACAATCATCAAAAATTACACAATGTTTCATTGTTTTATCTAGTTTACTAGGATCTTGCATATTACCACTATCATCTATTAATTGTATTTTTATATGCTTATTTTTATTAGATTCTACTAACTGATTATTTTTTGTTGCTTCTTCACACCACGAACTTATTTCTTCTTCATCTTCAGATTTTTCATATTCTTTGAATAATGAAGCAATTGCTGTTTTTTTAAGATTATTTTCAAATCCATATTTTAAAAATTGATAGACGGGTTGTTCTGCTGTTGTTGTATAAATTATAAGATTGTTATAATCCAAAAAATTTGGAGTCGTCAAAATTTTAAATAATAGATACGTTTTTCCACAACCTGATCTTCCACAAATAACTGACAAAACTTTATTAGATAAATTTGGATGATGATTAAATTTAAGTTTTTTTTATTAAATGGAGGTAATTCACTCATTTTTTAATAAAAAAATTTTATTTTTATTTTTTTATTTTTTTATTTTTTGTTTCTAAAGAAGAAGAAGAAAATTAAACTTCTCTAGCTTCGCGTAGGAGTTTATACCTCCCGAACTAAAAGATCTATCATAATCTCTTCACCTCCAAAATTTATTTCTTGTCCTTTCTCATCAGTGATTCTAATGTTAATGTTGTTAATAGTTTTTCTTGTAATAGGAAAATATATTAATGTTTGTGGAAATACATTTAATCTATAACCAATGGGTACAGTAAAAGCTGGAAAACTGAATATTAAATTTGACAATTTACCATTTATATATCCTCCTTCAATAATGTCACAATGTACAACAATTGAATTTATTTCAGTTATTTTAGGAATCTTCTCACCTAAATGATAACCTTGACTATAGGTTTGTTTATTAAATCCTAATAGCTTTGACAATGATCTATCATGATTAAAATCAACTTGATGATTTTCGTCTAAAGTAAGAGAAAATTTATTAACTGCCGGTTCAACTGCAAAATGTAAATGTTTCTTATCTTTAAATGGTATACCTAAATGTCTCTTAATTTCATTTGATATTGATTCAACTTCGTAAGAACCAGGAAGAAAAGTTAGTACTTTCCACGTTTTCCCTTTATCAGTAGAATATCTAAATTGATCATTCACATCTTTTATAACATTTTGAATAGTGTTAAATGTAGAGAAACTAGTCAATGCAATTTGATAATTTTTATTTTGTTCTAAATGTAGAATGGGTTCTAAATTACAAGTGTGTGATGAAGTAGTTGTTATAATTTTTAACGTCGTACTAAATTTTGATGAACCCAAAATCTCTGTCAAATTTTCTAAATGATTATTAATTTTGTCTAAATCTGCTGAACACATTTTTTAGTTAAAATTTTAAATAAATATTATAGATAAAAATCGTAGATAAAAATCGTAGAAAAAGATCGTAGATAAAAATCATAGATAAAAATCATAGATAAAAATTAGAAACAACATATTTCAGCTACGGGCGAAGCCCTAGAACATTCGATTCGTTACACTTTTATAATCCTCTTCATTTAGAATCTTCTTTTCTAACAGTCTTTTCAATATAGCATGAATTTCATTAAAACTAGAATTATGTCCTTCTTTTATTGCAGATATTAAAATATTTAATCTATTTAGTAATTCTTGTGGATCATCTGGTAAGAATATGGTTGTTTCTGTTTTCTGTTTTTCAGATAAACCTTTCCCTACTTTAACTCCCGTTGATAATAAATTTTCTAATTGTTTATAACGTCTAAGAGATTTTACTGCACCAACTCTGTCTAACATAGCTTTATATTTTATGAGATCTTCTACAGCATAATTATTTAAATCTGCTCCTCTTAAAAGATTAACAAAATTTCTATCTAAATTAAAAGGAGATTTATCTGGTGAAAAAATTATACCTCGAAAAGGTTGTGGAAATATTTCTTTTTGACCGAGATAAAATCTAGGTATTGTTTTTCCATCTATAAATGAAATAGAATGTTCAAATTGCATAGATTTTGGTAATTTCTTATTAATGTTTGATTCTAGTAATCCATAGTCATCTAATATAGTTTTGTGCTCTGGATCTGTTATATCAATTTGTTTATCATTATTTGTACTTTCTTTTTCAAGAGTTTTAAATGGTTCCATAGTTTTTTCAAAATCAGTTTTTACTTGCTCGGTTTGCTGCATTTTTTCAAACATATCAGATTGAATACCAGCTTTTATCATTCTATGTTGAAGATGATTTTCTTTCATAATATTTCTTTGTTTTATTAACTCTTCTAATTGTTTAATTCTTTTTTGATTATCAGCTTTAATTTTATCCATTTTTAAAATATAATATTTGAATTTTGTGGTAACATTGGAATACAACAAAAACATTTTACTGAACAAATTATTTTTTTATTGCTTTGTTGTTTGACATCTTTTCGTTTAAATTTTTCCTGTTTTAAGTTTTGTTTAATAAAGTTTTGTTTAATAAAGTTTTGCTTAAATTTTCGCTTAAAGTTTTTAACTCTTCTAAAAAAATTTTATCATTTTCTTCATTAGAAATTTTACCACCAGTAAAAGTTTTACCATCACTAGAAATTTTGCCACCCTGTTTATTCTTATCATCAACTTTTTCGGTCTTTAAATGAAATGATATTTGATTTACTTCATTAGCTATTTGATCAAATTTTTCAATCTCATCTAACGTAATAACATTATCATCACATACTCTTTGAAAGTAGTAGTGTAGTTTATCATAGACTTCTTTAATATGTAAATGCTTAGTTTTTAATGATTTTCGTTTCTTAGTTATTAAAGATTTATCTAACATTGTAACAAGTGAAGTTGCAAAAACACCCGTACCTGTTAAAGCTGTAGCAACTACTGGAATTACTAAAACACCTGAAGATATAACAATTGTTAAAGCACCTAAACTTATTGTTAAGAATATGCCAATTCCTTGTGTTACATTCTTAACTTTAGTCCATCTCTTTCCTAATTTTGTATAATGCTCTAATCTTAATAATAATTGAGATTCCTTATCTTTCATATACCTAACTCTATCTTTGTGTTTTTCTTTATTCATTTTTTCAATGTTAATCTTTTCAATGTCCATTAAAGTAGAACTACGTTCATATGATAACGAAGGATATATTCTTGCGGTTTCTTCCATTTTTGTTTCTTCCATTTTTAAAGAAATATTATTAGTCACATGTTATATTTTAAAAACCTAAAAGATAGATAAAATTCATGAATTTGAAATTCTCAACTTTTATGATTTCTTCGGTGTCCTGGAACGGTCATGATTTTAAGGGTGAAAATTGTAATTCTCAAATTTTGAGATTTTGAAAAATTTGAAAAATTGGGTATTTTTAAAAACGCTAAAATTTCGCCCTTCGGCCTTCGGCCACGTGAAATTTGAAGTCTACCTAAATTTTTGAAATTTTTGAAATTTTGATTTTTTGAAAAACCCGCAAAAGTGTGACATCCGGCGCAAGCGAAGCGAAGCAAAGCGAAGCGAAGCGTCGCGCCGGATGTCACACTATATACTACTCTGATCCCCGTCAGTCCGTACATTCGCCACCAACTTGATATTATTGAGGAGTACGTGACATTAAATATGGACATTCCTACTCCTCTTGCTCAAAAGTGGAAGGCGAGAGATGACAAGGATACTCCCTATAGAAAGATTTGGGATGGTAATCAAATTTGCCTACCGGTATCATATTGGTGCACTTACTATAAGAAGGAGGGAGATCATTCAACACCCATCACATGCGACGAGCTCGGAGAAGGTACTTGGGATATCCTTTTCAAAGTGAATGGGCTATATTATGGTCGGCATAAGGATAATAAAATAGCCTCTCTCTCCATGCATGTGGAATCCATCCTATATATTCCAAAACCACCCAACGTGGATGACATAATTGATCAAATCCTTAACAGCAGTGGTACGAAGCGCAAGTCGGAGAAGAATGCTGCATCAAAACGCAAATCAAAGAAGGAGAATTACTAGTCCTTTCCTAACTCTACCCTATGACAATTCGCTTATGTGCTTTTAGTGTCGTAGACGTGGTCTTATTAGATACATTTTACTTCTTCGTTGCCATCATATCATTTGTGTATTTTGTCGTGAAAAGCATCGATGTAATTCTTCATTTTGTAATATGTTATAGAACGTTTCCTTAGATGTGTAAATTTCCGTTTTAGGCTTCTATCATCATTTTTATGGATTGTGAGGGTGAACCTGTACAGGAGCTCAGTGCTATTGCTATGAACAATTGGACATATCAGATTGTCAGTGTCTATCATCAACATGCCAACTGCAATCCCAATGTTGATCAATGGGCGAGAAAACACATTCATGGACTTAATCTGAAATATTTGCAAGACTAATTCTTTTCTTGTGAGAGTGCTCTTCTTATTGACTTTAAACGATGGTTAGCTGCTTTCAATGTTATACGCATCTTTTGTAATAATCCTGGTAAGGAGAGGAAAGTATTTCCCAATCTAATCATTGATGATATTTTGCTCCCGCCTTGGGATAGTAGAGTGAATCAACATTATCATGAAGTCACGAAACGTTTTAAGGATTTGTCTGTTCCTATTTTGTCTGTTCGTTGTAGTAGCTACGTTCATAACCAATGCTTCTTTCCTCCTTACCTCAGCACTGCCAAAGTCCTGTATGGTTATCATTGCTCGCTGTATGATAGTTAACAGCTGTATCTATTTTATCTCTTTCAAACCATTGATTTATAATGCATGCTTGTTACTATTATTCAATAAATGTTACTATGAGAAGAGTTGTTGTTTTCATGCAATGGATGGGTTAGATAAAGGGCAATCATGTCTTTCTCAAACGACTGCGGAACATTACGTTTTCATAGGCAAAGTTTAAAAGGAGCTGTTCAAGATTATGTGATAAATTTTCATAAAGATGAGACCGACATCGAAGCAGTGGTTGATGATGCTAGCACTCTATTTTTAGAGTTAATGAATACATTCTCTGATAGCATTATCATGGCGCGATTAGTTGCGAAAATTAAGTTTAGTCATTTTGGAAAGGAAGAGGTGGAAAGTCGCTCTTTCCATTTTGCTTCTTATTCAATGGAAGTGGTAGATCACCCCGAAGAATTTTTTAAAAGACATATGATAAAAATTGCTGAACGTCTTAACGCATTTAACCATCATGGTAGCAGTCTAGTGATTGAAGCGATTTCAGATAATCACATTCAACTTTCCATAAAGAAAAATTGAAAATGCAGTGGTACTTGATTGTAGCACAACTGGTTTTCGAGCTATGTCTGCTCACTCTCGAAGTATATTCCTTCTGTACATGTGTCTCTTATTTAGAAAAGGCTAGCAAATTCATATCTTCAAAAAGACTTGCTATAGACATCAGTAACGGTGAAACTATGTGTTGTGATGTATGTAAGCGAAAGGATGGAAATGAAAAGCGCATCTTCAAGAGATGTAAGCATGCTTTTTCTCAACGCTGTTTCATACGTAATTGCATTCAACTTTGCAAATGTAACCACTGTGACATTGCTCATTTCGAGTGTCACTTATGTCGCAATAGTTAGTACCTATGCAAATGTGGTAAAGATAGGTTTTAGCAAAGACTAACACGGAAAATGGCGAAACGTAAAATGGCGAAACGTAAAAAGTCTTCAAAGTTTTCTTCAGCCATTCAAGCTCTCCGACGAATGAAAGCAAATCAGCGATACAATGCTATACGACATGCCAACGATAAATTCATTCGTGAAATTATTCCTCATGTGAGGAAGTTGAGGACGAAGAAATTAGCGCCAAAACAACGAAAGTTACTTAAGCGATATTCCACAAAATTGCGTTTCATCTCCAATCCTAAAGTCACCCTTCAAAGAAAGAGGAAAACTCTAACACAAAAGGGCGGTTTCCTTTCAGCAATACTTCCAATGATAGCTCCTGCCGTGGGCAACCTATTGGGAAATATCTTTGGCTCTAAGCGTTAATTATGCAAATGTTGAGTCTCAAAGTAATAAAATGGATTTCAGACTTCAATGTGATAAAGTTCTGACTGTATCAGGTCCATCTCATGCAGGTAAAACTGTTTTCACGCTGAATTTATTGGATAAAAGAAGGGAGTTGTTTAAGGAACCTATCAATCGAGTGATTTGGTGTTATGGTATTTATCAACCGTCGCTGTTTCAGGAATTGCAAAGTTGCAACTTTATTCGATATGAAGGAATTATTCCAGTGGATAAACTTCAGTCTAATGATGTTGTTGTATTGGATGATTTATTAAAAGAAAGTAAGAATTCAAAAGATGTTACAGATATGTTCACTCGCGCAGCACATCATAAAAGGTGCTTTATTATCTATATTACACAAAATTTGTTTCCTGATGGAAAAGAAGCTCGTACACGAAACCTGAATACACACTATTATGCTATTTTCAAGAATCCGCGAGATAAAAGTCAATTTGAAATTTTAGCGCGACAAGTTGCACCCAGAGGATCAAAAGCCTTAATTGAAATTTTTCAAGCAGCTACTGAAAAACCATACGGTTACTTATTCATTGACTTTACGCAAGAGTGTCCGGAAGAATTTAGATTTCGAAGTGATATTTTGAAAACTCCCATGATTATCTACAAACTATGAGTTCTTATTCTCGCATGATTGTTATTCCTCAGGATGAACATGTACAATTGACTGCCATGCAGCAAGTAAAGCAACCTCTTGCAAATCAAATGTATAGGAAAGAAATAGATTATCAGCAAAATGTTCACATCAAAGATCCACATCGTGCTGTATTATTACAATCGGAAACTGTTGAGCAATTGAAAAACTTGAAGAATAAGATGCATGACTCTGTATCGACTGCTACACCTTTAGCATCTCGCGCACATGCCATATCTCTTTTCAATAGTATTGAACCCCATCTCAATGTAAATGATAGAGGAGAAATCATTACAGATGAAAATAAAGTGATTGACGCTTCACGTTATGAAGACTTGATTCAGTATGCGACACGTAGAAAGCGCCGTCAGGGCTATGTTCCACCTGGTTGGTCATACTTTCTTAAACTATTGAAAAAGCATAATGTACCAAAATTTGCTTTGAATAATGAGACATTGAAAGAACTTGACTCAACAGTGGCTACTGCTCCAATGCTTCAGACGATGAAAATGCCAACAAATTGGTTTAAGACGTCACCTGCTACATCCCCTCCCACACTCACTAAGCAAACAAGAGGAAGAACTCGACGTAGATCTACATCGCCACTAAAACTAGTAAAAGGAAAACGTAAAACAGCTCCTCCCAGGAAATACATGTTCTCAGACTATTAATATGAAGCAGATGTGTTGCTTGCCATGTAATGAGCCGCCAGAGGTGAATGTCGTTGTCACTTGCACTTGCTGCGCCAGCTCTCACAATGAAACCCCTAAGCAATGTGAACACGATCGCAAAACCGCTAAAGCTAAATGCTGCAGTTGTTGTAAATGTAGAAAGGCAAGAAAACAAAAAGATGAGAAGGAGGAAAAAGAGTCAGTCGTCATCGACTGAACGTTTGAAGTCAATCTATTATGATGTAAAGCATCCGGCAGGATTTGCAACTATCAAGAAATTATCAAAAGCGAGTGGTCTTCCACAATCACAAGTGAAACGATGGTTAAAGGGTCAGGCTACCTATACACTCCACAAACAAGCGAAAAAGAAGTACCGCACCCGCCATTATATTGTTCATGACATCGATGAACAGTGGCAAGCAGATTTGTGTGATGTTGCCTCCATTTCAAAACATAACTCGGGCAATAACTTTATTTTAACCGTCATTGATATTTTCTCGCGTTATGCGTGGGCTCAACCTTTAAAAACTAAAGAAGGGAAAGGAGTAGCAAAAGCATTCCAAACAATTTTTCGAGAAGGTCGCATTCCAAAAAGAATTCAGAGTGATCAAGGAAAAGAGTTTGAAAATCAGCATGTGAGAAGATTATTTGAGAGGCATGACATTGAGTTGTTTAGTGTAAAGAGTGCTTATAAAGCTGCACTCGTTGAACGTTTTAATCGCACATTAAAAAATCGCTTTTGGCGACATTTTACTGCCAACTTGACACAAAATTGGACAAAGGTTCTACAAGATACACTCCATGCCTACAATCACTCTATCCATCGTTCCATTGGACTCAGACCAGTAGATGTAAATGCTGACAATGTAGATAAAGTGCGCAAATCATTCCAACGTAAACGCACTCATGTCAAAAGTGATGTGAAAATTGGCGATAAAGTTCGTATCTCAAAAATGAAAAGTGTTTTTGCTAAAGGGTACCTTCCGAATTGGACAGAGGAGGTATTTACAGTATCAAGGATTAATCAAAAAGACTCTCCGACCACCTACAAGTTGAAAGATTACGATAATGAAGAAATTGAGGGTAGCTTTTACCGCGATGAGATTGAGGTAGTCACTGAAAGTGAAACATATTTGGTAGAAAAAATCATTCGATGTAAAAAACGGCAAGGTGAAGAATGGTGTCTTGTTAAATGGACTGGTTATCCTTCAAGTATGAACTCTTGGATGCGTCGTGCCGACATTTTTCATCTAAGTGATCGACAGTGATTCATGCAAAGTTGTAACTAACAATGTTTAGGGTTTGAGCTATGAATCCAACTGCCTCATTTTATTCACGACCCTCCTATGTAAGTGGTGGAGGACAAATTTACATCGGCGCTCGCCGCCAACGTGGAGGTAGCATACTTGGTGCACTAAAATCTGTTGTAGCACCTCTCATATCCAATGTCGGTAGATCTTTAAAACGAAATGTTTTAAGTAATGCCGTTGGCTTTGCTGGTGATGTTGCTAGTGATCTTTCCAGAGGTAGAAGTTTTAAGAGCAGTTTGTTGAATCGTGGGAAGGAACGCGGTTTAAAAACATTGAAGCAGACCTTTGCTGGTGTTACTCAAGGAAAGAAATCACCTAAACGAATGAATAAAGGAAGGAGGAAACATCGCGGAGCTGGTAAGGTGCGATCTTCAGTCAAAAGGCATTCACGCAAACGTCGTAGAGGCTCTAATCATTCATCAGGCGCTAAACGACGACGCTGCTATAACTTCTAATCATGGAGTGTAAAACTTCCGGTTTTTGTTTGTTCGATCAACAAGCCATACAGACAGATATTCTTAGTTCAAGTATTGTAGATTATCATCCTCGAACAGCTGAGAATGCTGGCCCCATTGAATTTGTTATTCCTGGTGGTAGTGATGACTACATAGATTTGAGTTATGCGATGCTTGATTTGAGGTTTAGAATTCAGCAAGCAGATGGAACTGCTATTGACGATGCACATAAAGTTGGACTGAACAATTTACCATTGACTACATTACTTCGCGATGTTTCTCTAACGATTGGAGAGCAGCAGGTGGAAGGTGGTCAAAGCGATTATCCCTATAAATCATATTTCAATCATGTATCACAGTTTCATCCAGCAGCACAAAAAAGTCATATGGAAGCCATGGGATGGTACAGAGATGAAGCAGGAAAATTTGATGTTGAAACAAACAGTGGCTTTGTAAAGCGATCTGCTATGATTAAAGATAGTAAAGTATGTCAGCTATATGGTCTGCTGAATTTAGACTTCTTTAGACAGTCAAAGTTTTTACTCTGTAATACCAGCATGCGACTCAAGCTGACATTGAATAAGCCTGAATTTGCGCTGAATGCATTTGCTAAAGTTGACAATTTTAGAATTCATGTGGAAGATATTGCACTTTACATTCGTCGAGTAGTACCGAATCCAAGTGTCATTAGAGGGCATGCTGAAGGCCTTAACCGCCAAAATGCCATTTACCCCGTTCAGCATACAAAGCTTCTCACCTTTACAATTCCGAAAGATCAAAAGAGTTTCATGAAAGACGGCCTCTTTCCATCGGAAGCACCGAAGCTCCTCATGGTGGCAATGGTTGAAAATGATGCATTTAATGGTAATATAAAGAAGAATCCTTTCAATTTTAAACACAATCAGTTAAGTGAAATTGCTTTACGTGTAAATGGTGTGAGTCATCCTGGTCCACCCTACAAACCAGATTTTGCTTCGGATCAATTTATGCGCAGTTATGTTGATTTTGTGGATGTCTTTGGCTTTTACAATACGGATGACACCAACGGACTGACTATGAAAGAGTTTAAGAGTGGATATACTATTTATGCATTTGATTTGACTGCTGACAGCGATATTAGCGCCCCCTATCGTCAAGCGAACGTGCCTCATAATATTCGTTTGGATTTGACGTTCAAAAGAACACTACCTGAGACGATCAAAGTATTAATTTATGCAGTCTTCGATTCAAATATTGAAATTACAAAGTATCGTGACGTGATTCTTCAGTATAATCGTTAATGAGTTGGTTGACTGCTGACGATATTAAGACTAAAGTGCAGCGTAATGCAGACGAAGCGACGTTGAAAGCTTTCGATAATGTCTATTCACTCGATACCTTACCACCTGCAGTAAATCACTATCCCATCTTTATTGTGCTAAACACTCATTCGCAGAATTTATGCGGTGAGCATTGGAAAGCGATCTTTATTGGAGAAGACCGACGTGGTGAACTATTTGACTCTCTTGCTCAACCTCCAAATATACCAACACAGCAGTGGTTGAGAAAACATACGCGTCAATATCAGCGAAATGAACGCATACTACAACATCCACTTTCATCAACGTGTGGTGCTTTTGTACTGTACTTCATCTTAAAACGTTTACATGTATCTCGATTTGCATCTATTATTCAAAACTTTTCATGTAATCCATCCTCTAATGAAAAAATGATTTGTAAGTTCTATCATGATTTGAAATAAAAACATCATGTTGGAAAAATTGTTTTTTATTTTACAATCCGCTGGGTACGTACATACTCAATGAGATAGTCTAGGATCACATTTGCTTGTACATGAGATTTTAGTCCAGTAATGATCACTTTACTATTATGAAAGATTGCCACATGCACAGGTAACCAACAACTAATGAGAGCTGCAGGAAAAAGTTCGGGTTCATAACACAAATTGTAACTGCTGGCACGAATCTTCAAAAATGAAACACTTTCACTCAATTGAGTAGAGATCACCATATTGTCCACAGTCAGATTCGACATCACACACCTCTCCCTCTTCCATATCCGACGTAGTAGTCTCTGTAGCTCTAAGCGCATTGACTGCGCCGATGAATGAGAAAAGGGCGCCGAGAATCTGTACAGTCCCATTTGGGAAGAGTTGAAGATTCCGTGAATTGTTCATCTTCACCACTAACATTTGAGGACGGCCCGGGTAATACTTGCTGTTTGGAAGCTGTTGGTGTAATGTTGTGAGATCGATTTTGGTGTAGAGTCTGAAGCGACGGAGAATGTTGACGATGGTGTAGCGATGGCGCTTCATGATGAAAGAATGAGTAAATTAAGCGATGCACCTTCCTTTTATACTTTTCCCAACTACCTTGATGAAATGTGAAGTTAGTATGAAGTTGGGAATGATAGAGTTGAATTCGCCGATTGTTGACGCGCAGCCAGATGCGATTTCCAATACGTGAATGTCTTTTCATATAGAAGTATTTCAAGTCCTTCATGATATGATGTAGAGATTGAAAATGACGATAGGATAAAGCAAACTCTCTTCTCACATTTCCAGTTGAATCTTTGAAATAGACGTTTCGATCATGATCCGTTTCAATACGTTGTAGGGAATCTAATTTCCAACTCATGATGTGTGGTAGTCATGTCTGATTAAGATTTGCATAGTAGGGCGATGAACTCACGACGAATAAATGTCATGATGGAGCGATGTATGTATCTTCTATACTTCTCCCAATTGTATTTGCGAAATGAGAAACAGTTTGCGGAATGAGAATGGTAGATTTGAATTTCATTTCTGTAATGTTGAAGCCAAACTTGATCACCCAAGGAGATGAATCTTAATGTTTCAAAATATTCCAAATCCCTCATGATATCATTGAGGTTGACAATTTGTCGCCATGTTAATGTAATTCCTCTTGATGTATGACCATGAGAATTTTTGAAATGTACGTTTCCATCACGATCAACTCTGATATATTGTAGAGAGTCCAAAATCCAAGTCTTCATGATGTTATGCAAAGTCGCAGATCAGCAATATAAAAATGTCGTTTTATCATATTTTGCTTAGCAATGCGGCTACAAAGAGATTTACTAGCAATCGAGGCGCACTCTTTTCTACTCCCATTGATCATGTACAACAGCTATATGGAAATTGGGAAGTGGGTGTCACTCAACTTGTTTATAGCAACTGTGTCTATACTTTTGATCATGAGGTGATGACTATTGATATGAGACGTACAGCTGCTTATCAATGTGAAAAGGGGTGCCCAGTATACATTCCACAGTGGCCAAAGAAAGATCTCTTATCATGTAAAAAGTTTATATATGATTTCTTGAATAAAGCGAGTAAACATATTGTCCAATTTACTCCGCACAATGATGATTATAATTATGTACATCATGTAGTTGAGAAAGATTGGATTGTTGGTTTAAGTCCAAGTTTAAGAAATGATTTAGGCTACCTCGCTAGCGCCTTAACAAGCTATGATAATTTTAACGTTAATTACCACATAAGTGGTCATAAACAGTTAATATATCGAGAGGAAGCTTATTATGTAGATCTTATTCCAAGAAATGAGAAGACGTTGGTGAAGAAGATTGTGCTTAAGCCAAGAAAGACAAACATGACTCCTGAAACATTATTGAAGAAATTTAATTATCTCCTTCGAGTTGATGGCAAACAAGTGGCAACATTGACTTATATCAAATCATCTAATCATATTGCAATAAGCAAATTAAATGATGATGATCTAGTATTAGTTTGTTCAAAAGATTTTCATCAGTTCTTACGACATCGTTCTGCAGCTGTTCATGGAAAATCTGATATGCAACATTTACCATGTGAAAGGTCAAATCAATTTGATACAGAATGGACCGTATCTTTATACAGAAAGTGTGTAGAGCCTTTAGGTGGTATCTTACATGAAACAAAAGTGTTGATGCCTCGCATTATTACTTCGATTAAATTGGTTGTAGATTATTTAAATGAAGTGATTAATGAGCAACATATTTCATTTTCTGAAAAAGAAGGTACTTTGTCTCTCACTATAAGTGGAAAAGGTATTGAACTAATTATGGATAAAACTCTAATGGACATTTTGGGTTTTGATCAAAATATCTTTAAAAGTGGTACTGTAACTAAAGCTAGCGCAGACATGTCGCTATCGCGTCGTATTAACTATTTTCAGATATATTCCAATATTGGTGAAGATGTACGTGTGGGAGATGTTGAAGCTCTATTGCTAGCAATGATACCATACCAGCCAAAAAGCTGCAGTATTTTATCTGAGCATACTTTCAAGAAAGTGGATTATACAAAGCTGAAATCAAACTACATCCCACAAATTGATATTGCCATTTATGACGATGCTGGTGCGTTGATTCCTTTTCATAAAGATGCTGTGACAAGTATCACACTCCATTTCCGAATGAAGAGTTAATGCAAAAGTATGCTAATATATTTTTCCAATGTGAATAATATGGAAAGTGAAAATAAGGACTCGTTTCTAATCTACTTGCCCAGTAATGCTTCTATGAATAAATTTCCTAATAATAAACCATCAGACTATCGAGTAGAATTAAATCGGCCACTGCATTTAGAAGGTGAATGGGAGGTTGGCGTTTCTAGTATTTGCTATGATAGCAATATTCAGAATGTGAATGATCTGGAAGAAATGATATTGACTCCTCGCACCCATGATGGAATAACGATGAATAATACATTTCAGTTCCCATACAATTTAACATCAGATGGAAAGTGGAACTATGAGTGGATTCAGATAAAATCAGATTCTTATGAACCATTTGGGAATGAGAAAATTATTAAGGCATTCAACAGTGGTAATACTTCCATCATGAAGAATAAAAATCAGAAAGCTTATGAGTTTACTATCTATCATTGGAGTGGGAGACAGTTCCTCCGCTTTCATTCTTTTACTAAAGGTCTTACGCTGAGGTTGGATAATGAATTCTATCCACATCTTGGTTTTGGTCATGGACTACATCGAACATCAATTGCTACTGCAAATGTTAAAAAAGTTTATTCAAATCGAATCAACAAATTTCATTATAGATTTAAAATATTTGATGAAGATGTTGTAGAATGCGAAGAACGCATCATTTTGAAAAAGCGTGGTGTTCAACCTTAATCACTTATTGAGTTAGTAAAACGATGGAATGAGACTGTGGGTAAGAAGTATGGAGAGAAAATTATGGCGAACAAAAATAAGTTGGTTATTCAGAAATATAATGACAAACTTACAGTTTATTTCTCTCCAACCTTGCGTCATTTTGTAAGACATTATACACCTATTATTGGAAGCGGTGTGGTGTATGCTTCTCATGAATATCACACTAAAGCTGATTCAGTTAATGATGAATGGTGGGTGGACATCTATGGCGATCGCATCAAGAAAATTTACCAGTCTTATGAAGAATCTAAAGTTGCTATCAATATAATGCCGCGTCTATATCATACAGTTGAAAGCTTCATTCAAGTAGTAAATCCTTATATACATCAGAAGTTGAAGCATGTGATGAAAAGTAAATATGATGTAAAGACACACCACATTTCGTTTTCAATTGAAAATCAACGCGTTGTTCTGAAACTGGGTGATGACATTCAATGTCAATTGAGTAAAAATTTGAAAAAACTCTTTGGTTTTTCAATGCTACAAACAGTGTTTGCTGCTGCGCATACGATTGGTATAGAAACACCAATGACACTTGATAAACATGAACAGCACCTTTACATTCAAAGTGATTTGATTCTACCTATTTCTGTTGGTGAGAAAAAAGAATACATTTTACGTGATTTCATTCATGATAAAGACGCTTCATATGGAATAGTCGAGAAGATGTTTGAATCTATTTTCTATCATCCCGTCGTCAAACAAACTATACCCTCTATTGTTATCAAAATTACCAATGGTTTACAAGAGTGCATCCATGTGAAAGATACTAAATCCCTCGTCACTTTAGTGTTTCGGAAAACAAAGTGAAGTCATTGTGATATGTTTATTGAAATAAAAATATGTATATGAAAAAGTCTTTTCACAGATATAGGGGGAATGGGCTGACTGTAGGCATATATTCACAAGGAAGAAACGATCTCATGCGATACATAAAACAACCATGTATATCTACGAAAAGCAACATCAAAATACTGAGTTAAAGTTGATTATGTCAATACATCTCCTGAATGTGGTAGCGTGAGTTTTATTCTTTTGGGTGGAGGTATGTTTGTGTCAGGATGTGGCATGGTTTTAATATTTTGTAGAAGAGTTGATACATTTCAAGCTTGGAATAATCTAAAACGGCTTGCCCAATATAGATGGGTTTGCACAACTCAACTTCTGATTTTATCATTTTAACACCTACAAGATCCTCATCGATGATGTCTCTATCAATGAAAAGAGGTGATGAGGTCAATTTGTGATATTTTTGTTCATCAACGACTAGTTTGTAATTCATACGTTTTCTAACATCCTCCATGGTCTTTCCGAATAGACTGTTATTCTTATATTTATAAAAATCCTTTTCAAAATTATTTTGGGCGAGTGCACGTTTTTGACTGTTACTATCTATGTAGGGTTTGAGGAAGGCTTTCTGTCTAAATTTGATAATGCGGTGAACTGACTTTAGAAGCATGCCCATTTCTAAATAGAATTTTAATATGCAGAAGTGTACGAGATAATTTTTCTTATCATATTGGGTGAGTAAAAGTTTGCGGCATGGTTTGTACCTTGGCTGTCCACACTCTATTAAGTTATTATGAAATTGTGACATGAATGGTGAAAACATATCTTCAGTCACTTCACCAGATTCAGGTGCGAGTGGGAAATCAGCAGTTTTATTTTTAATGCTATTTGGATAAATCAAATCCACTTCAAAATAATATCCCCAATCACCTTCATCTGGAATCTTCAGTATGTTTGAAGGGTTGGAGTAATACACAAGCTCATCTTGATTTAACCAACTAAACTCGGAATGAGGTAGTGGTTTAGACAGTGAACTGCCATATAAATTATTTTGGTCATAGTACTTTAGGTGGATATGATCATCACCTACTGTTTCAGATTTTATATGATGTTTATTTACAAATGTGAGACCACCGCGTATTCCGCGCTCAAATATATTATACATCTCCGGGTCTTGTAAGAGATGAATGGTCTCACCAGTCATTTTAAAGGCTGATTTAAAGGACATGGCTGGTAGACTGACAAAGTGGACAGAATCTAATTTGTCTTCTTCTAATGCCACTCGTCGAAATTCCTGAAAGACATCAGCCAGCAAAATGACATCTAATTCTAAGTAAGCGATCATATAATCGCCAAACGTTTTACAATCAAATTTTAACCATGCCTCTTGAGCATGTTCATAGTCCTCTACTGGACAATCTTCACCCGTCAAATCGTTTTTGAATTTGTCAATGGGAGGAAGGGTTGTTTCATTTAGTTTAGACATTGAGCTAAAATACGCATAAGGAAAGACTCCTTTGCGAGTGATTATTGCATCCGTTATGTTTGGATAGTGTTTCTTCAAAGTTTGACTATGGGGAAGAAACTTGAGATTTCGAACGAGAGAAGCTAGTGACGCTGACATCAATTGAAATGAATCTAAAAATTTTATTTCGAAGAAGACTGTCTTATTTTCTTTAGTTTTATCTACTGGTACTTTTGCTGTCATTGCCATGAATTTTTCTCTCGTTTGTGCTATTACATTAAACTGCCACGATTTCATCTGGCTCAACCCTCCTTTTATGAGCATATGACTGTCATAGCCCTTAAAGTTATGAAAAATGACGGGTAGTACACGACGTCTCAACCTAAGTGAAAAGTTACATTTGGAGCAGAGTGCGTTTCTAAATTTACCAGTGATGTGATCATGATCACGCACTTTCTTAATTTTATCGTCATCAAACGTTTTATGACATTTAGGACAGGATGTGCAACTTTCAAATTTTTGTTTGTCTTCATCTGACATATGTAGTGACTTACGCTGCAATTGGGAATCATATGATTGTTGAAATTTAGCAGCTTTATCGAGAAATTCTAGAAATTTTGAAATGCAATCTTCACCTTGCCAAGTATGCATTTTGTTTTGTCTATTCCTAAAGTGGTCATGCCATACTTCATAGCAGGATATGGCTGCTGGCTTGTGGAGGATATCATCAATGTAGCATTCTATGTCTGCGTAAATGACACGCAGGGGACTTAATTCGTCACCATTATCCCTATGTGATAATATTTTATCTTTGGGCATGCGTTCCATTTGTAATTTACCTCGCTTGCACCATTCATAGTGAGTTTCAAATTTATCTTTACTCCAAAAGGAGCGGATGCAGCGGTCGCATACAAAATGTTCACCTCTTTTAGAGTGCCCCAAGTGAGTGTACAAGCGAGAGATTTTGGGAATACCACAGTAGTGCCATTCCTCGCTATCATCTTGTTTTACTAATAAGAGGTTGACTACACGTTCATAACAAGTTGAACGTGAATTATAGCGGGCACCCTTCAACCCCTTCTCCCACACGTGAACGACAATTTTAATCTTATTATGTTTTTCGAACGTTTCTACATCTTTGATTTTCATGTTGTTACTATCACAACCTTCAAAGTCTAGTTCATCCTCCCACTGTCTATAGCTATAGGTGCGATCTCGGTGCGCGTTGATATCATTATAGTGAAGGATGGATAGGACTGCATATTTGAAACACTGTGATTTACAATCGACATTGATGACAGCTTTCTTATTATACAACGTTTTTGGTAGTTTAAATGTACCTCGAGCTGCATGACTTTCTAATAGTGAAATTTTGAATATGGCTGAGTCCACACCATCAAAAATGAGAGCGCTGTCGCGTTGATTGAATTTATCTACATTTGATTTTAAACATTGAATGTGAAAATTTAGCCAAGACTCGCAATCTACAACTTCGGTTGCGGAAGAGGAAGGAACATGAAACTGTATTCTCTCCGTCACTTGACCCGTTTGAAAATCTATCTTAATATATTTTAGTTTAAGGTAGATGAGCGCCTTCATTCTAAAATTGTCTAAATTGTTGAAGAGCGCTTCGATAATGTTAGAATTTTGAAGGAGCCACTCAGGAAAATCTACTATTTGAGTATTGGACTCCATGCAGTAGTCGCGTACTAAATTATTATGTGAAACATTAATGAGGGAGATGGTAGAGGTACCGTTGGTGTAGTGATCATTTGCATGCGTGTGTTGAAGTCTGTGCGGAGATCGCTGAAAGTGACTATCAAAAGAAAGAGGGCACAAATCGCAAGGAAAGGAGATGTCATCGTCAGAATCAACTTCACCTCCGGAGATTGACGCCGCTTTGCGTTGACACACACGTTGTTTGATGTGTCGAAGGAGACTGTGCTTCCTTGTACACATATGTCCGCAGTCGGCACATTCCCACTCGTTGCCTTGTCGCGAGAGTCCTGAGCTGGAACTCACATCACCTGAAAGAGAAATCATTCTATCATCTCTGTTTAAGTCTCAGTGTATTGTTACAACCTACCTTGACTCAACGACTCTAAACTTTCCTCGAGAAGGGAGGGCGTTGGTGATGAAGTTGATGGCTGAAATTGAGGAAGATGCTATTAACCACACGTTTGACGGAGATGAGTGAAGAAATTTTCAACTTACCATTTCAACGAAATCGAGTTTAAGGTTGATACTTCAACAAGATAGAGACTTAACGAGAGAGCAGTTTACTTGTACGCCTCAAATACAGAATTCGTCAGAGAACACTTCACTTATATGTCACAAAGACAGAGTGAAATGACACGAATGTCACTTTACATATATACTTTCATATTCATCATTCATTGGCTGTTCATTCTGATTGGTTGCTTGTTGATACTTAAGAATTAGAAAACATTTCAAAGTTATTATTCACAGTCAACATGACAAGCCCTCCGACAACACCAAACACAAAATTCTCTTCTCCATCCTCAACACCAAACGCTCCAACGAAGGTAGAGAAGGTGTTATTACCAGCGGACAACGAAGAGAGTCTTTGTGAGAAGGAGTGTCCCGACTTAACAGGCGTGAGGTGGAAGTATCTCCAGTACGGTACTGACGATGTGATGGAGATCACCAGCAGGAAATTCCTCCACCAATTATGGGAGTGGTACACCCCTAACTCCCAGCCACGAACTATGGCGGAGGGGGAGTATATCGACAAAGTGAGGCTCGCAGTGGAAGAACGATTAAAGCAACTGAACTGTTTTTGTTATCTATGTGAAGCCAGACTCTGGGACGATATTGACGATGAAGACCTTTTGAAATACATGCCATAATAAATTTTTATTTCGTATTATCTTTGCTTTCATACTGACTTACTTGAATGGGGCTTCAGTGGATGATTTAACCATGTATACATTTTCATTTGGAAATAGTAGCACGCTTAGTCTAACTTGTAAATCTTAAAACATTTCATATGGACGATGATGGTAGATGGAATAGTGTCAAATAAATTAAGATGGCTTACACTTCTGATACAGGGATAGCAATCGACTGCGATCCATGTGTAAAGAGCTTGTTAGACTACGGATGGGCTTAAGTGGATGATTTAACCATGTATACTTTTTCATTTGGAAATAGTAGCACGCTTAGTCTAACTTGTAAATCTTAAAACATTTCATATGGACGATGATGATAGATGAAATAGTGTCAAATAAAATTAAGATAGCTTACACTTCTGATACAGGGATAGCAATCGACTGCGATCCATGTGTAAAGAGCTTGTTAGACTACGGAAGAGAGAAGTGTGTTATGTTGCGTGTGGCGCGTGAGTGTCCTCCCATTTCATTCCATTCATCAATTCGTCTCATTGATAGAGACAGGTAGAACTCATGGTTCTCATAACGTATGCAATGGAAAGTTTTAGGCAACCTTCGACAGTTGGCTAAATGTCGCCCTGGCGCGAATGCATACTACGTTGAGACAGAGGCAATCACTTGCAAACATGACGCAGAGAGGTTTAACAAGATTGACCATTGCCGAATGTCCCTTGCGGTATACATAGCTACGGGTTTCACCGCCGCCCTTTACAGGAACGCCCGTCGAAAGGAAGTATTACACCGAACTTCATTTGCAACGTTCAAGTTGACTGATAGCAGATTCAACTTAATGATAGTATTCGCCAGTCCGAAGACTGCCCAGGGCAAACCGTGAGGAGGTTCTATCATGTCTTGCCCCATGGTGGCCCTTAAGAGAGTCGATGGTTCGTTCTCGGTGTCAATTAAGTTGACTATTGGCTGGAATAGTCAATGGGTATGACGGTTAGGTTGTCATAGACCCTTTACCGCCGAGGTCGTACTGGTGCATCTGGCACCTTTCGGATGCGGGTGGTTTTAGGAGTCCACACCTCATCCGTCCAAACGATCTTCTCGATCTTCCCCTTCTTCTCATCCTCTTCATCCCACTCGTCGAGGATGACGAACTCGGGAATGGCGTTGTCTTCATCGATGAAGACGGGAATGTTGTCGGCAGATGTCGCTTCCATCGTGACTTCAAATTGAATGAGAAGCGCTACAATCTTCTGGCTTATATAGGGTTTTCAACAATGAATTGCTCAACAGCGAATCAGAATGCTTCAGGGATAGCAATCGACTGCACAACGTTCAAGTTGACTGATAGCAGATTCAACTTAATGATAGTATTCGCCAGTCCGAAGACTGCCCAGGGCAAACCGCGTGGAGGTTCTATCATGTCTTGCCCCATGGTGGCCCTTAAGAGAGCCGGTGGTTCGTTCTCGGGAGTAACGCCATCTTACACCCTACCAATTCTACTGAGAGAGTCTTTGACTCTCTCTTTGGTAGCAGTGTCGACTTCCACACTAACTGGTACATGGCTAAAAAGTGGAATGTAGCGCCATTCCGTTGGATTGACAGCAGTTGCTGTCATCGGATTGCCAATCCGAGCAAGATTATTGTGGACTCTGTCTTGCTCCTCTAGCCTGACAAACTCCTCAAATAAATTTCGCGGCCTTAACTGCGGTCCGCGAGGAGAGCTGACTTGACTGTTCGGCGTCTGCATGATTGAAATGAAATGAAATGAGAGGCAGTGGTTTATATACCCCTCTAACGCGACGCAACGTTCAAGTTGACTGATAGCAGATTCAACTTAATGATAGTATTCGCCAGTCCGAAGACTGCCCAGGGCAAACCGCGTGGAGGTTCTATCATGTCTTGCCCCTAGGTGGCCCTTAAGAGAGCCGATGGTTCGTTCTCGGGAGTGACGTGATGGGGTGGTGAAGGCGGGCAAAGATCTGCAATGAAAATGATATGTATTAGAATAGGATATAATATCTTATTTACTTTTTCACTTACCAAGTTAGCCATCCTTTGGCAGTCTCGCGCGCTTCCGAATAGAAAATTTGTGCAGATGGCCGCGCATTCTCAGGCTGGCATGGAGACATTTTTTCGTTGGATGGCCGTTATAACATAGGATGGACTCGTCCAGATTTTGATTGATGAGTACTTCGCCGGCCAAATGATTATCCCGAATAGGGATGTGAAACTCAAACAAACGATCCTCATTCACACGTTACCACTCATCCCTCATGCGCTCCAACTTCTCATACGCCTGCCTCTCATCACCCCGCCGAGCCACAGTCCTCTCCAACTCAACATTCCTCGCTCTCAACACACTCATCTCCTTCATCATCTCCTCAAACTTCGCTTCTGCATCTCTCATTCTTCTCTCCGCAGCACTCGCCCTCTTCTCACACTCATCATTCTTCTCTTCCAACTCTCGCGTCTTATTCTTCAAATCATTCACACTACGCCTCATTCTAATATTTTCATCCGCTACCTCCTTCGACTTCAGTTCCTTCTTTTTCAACTCATCCAACTCCTTCACAATTTCATCCTTCACTTTCTTCAAACTCTCATACATATTAACCAACAAATCATGCGCCATCTGCTGCGAAACATGCCTCTTCTCTTCATCCTTCAACCACCTCGCCGACTGCACACGAATCCCACCACTCTTCACTTTTGGGGAAGATGAGCCCTTCGGGGGGTCGGTGATCACAATGTTTGACACCTCCGACGACGAAGAGCTCAACTTCCTCACACGCTTCCTCACACGCTCCCTATCTAAATCCACATCATCCTCATCATCACTCTCAAGCACTCTCTTTCGCTCAATCTCAGCCTCCAACGACGCAACCGCTCTCGCCAACTCATCATTCTCAACAACATTCTCAACAACATTCTCAACCTTACCCTCTCGCTCGATCGCCAACATTCGCTCCCTCTCTTCCACAATCAACTGCGTAAATCTCAAATCACTCACTAAACCACCACTACAGTCAGCATGCACTCTGTAGAAACGCGCCTCATCCTCATCACCCTTCAGCACTCTACACTTCACACACGCAACCCTATTCAAGATAATCATGTGGCCGGTGCCCGCCTTCTTCACATGCGCCTTGGCGTCCGCACTGCGATTAATTCGCCCACATGAGCACATTTTGATGTGATATTTACGATTCTTATCGTTTGCCATGCCTGATTTATTGTTAACTGTAAGATAATGAAATTTGTATAAGTTTGGAATCATGTAGTACAGTCATATTCCTAAAGTATTACACTTAGTCAGGAATGATAGATTTGAGTGTAGTGAGTGGCACTCGATCCCGTCGACAGCCCGAAGGCCTTGTACTGATCACTAGGGAAGTGAGAGATCTTCCCCGATACCCGCTCTTTACAGCTGAAGACATCATTGTCACTGCCCCGAAGTGGTAACAGGAACGCCGAGTCAAAGGTAGTGATCAGTAGCTGGGATCTAACCCCTCAAACCTGCCTTAGACTTAGTTAAATTTGAAATCTGATAGCAGATTTGAACTCAGGATACTTGAAAACCTTAGTCTATATGTTAAAACTTTGAAAAAACTGAAAATTAAGAATTTTTAAAAAATTCCGCATTTTACTACTCATACTACTTTTAAAAAATTTTATCAGTAGTAAAGACACTATCAAACTCTATCATACAAACTTTGAAGTAAGAAGATAGCTTGCCTACTTCAAAAGATAGAGTCCTTTGAAACACCCGATATCGGGAGCTCAGAGCGACGACCGTCGCTTACCTCGTCTTTCGATGAAGTGATCAGACTTACGTTGTCGGGGGTTTATATATGCTCGGAAGAAAACTTAAAATGGCTCTATCTCCGAAAGTATTCATCGTAGCGACATGCGGTTTGTTGCAAACGATTCGTCTCATCATTCTCTATCATATGACACCTGAACCATTCTGATATGACCACGGGAAGTTGGTCCGTCAGCACATGTCCATGTAACATGCCACAAGTGAAAAAATTCCTAAGTGTGAGAGCTCCAGTGTGGTGAAAATTTTGAAAAATTTAAAACTTCCGAATTTCGACCTGGGACCTTTACCAAAACATATTTCATCAAATTTCACGGACCCCCCCCCTCGTTCAGAGGAATTTGATGAAAAATGTTTTGGTGACGGTCCCAGGTCGAAATTCCACACTTTGGAAAATTTTCAAAATTTTACCCATACAAAGCCACTCTGACACTTAGGATTTTTTCAGGTGAGCTACGACAGTCCACCCTCCCAACCTGGCCGGCACACCACGCCAACCTAGACACCACATCACCGCGCGCTATACGACGGTCGGCCAGAGGGGGGGGGACGTCAGAACCAAAGCACCACGGCGGCCGACCACGACACTCTGCCGTTCCAGAGGGGGGGACGTCAGCGACGGCGGCCATCTTGCGCGGTCCAGAAGTGGAGTTTTACTTACTACTTATACTGGATCTCTTGCTTCATTAATTTCATTTTCTCGAAATTTACTCTGTAAGGATGCTGTCGTATAGGTTTCGCGTTGTTAGTCTCGACATCATGCATTATCAGATTCGTGACTTTAGGGCTGTTACTAAATAAGTCTTTGTATTTGTCTATCAATGAAATGATATCACTTTTTTTATTATCTTCAAGATGGGAGAGATAATTATCTAAGTCGCTCAGAATGATAGAATTATCTAATTTCAGTGGAGGAATTATGTCAGTAAAATCCTCTTTGTCATATTGAGGTATATCAGTTATCTCGCTTTTGGCAAGGACTTGTACTGGTTTTGGTTCACTTTCCAAATCTCTTTCGTGATACTTTTTTAACATATTGATGTGACAGACACGAGATTTCTTTTTGCGATCGGGAGTTTCTACGACGTAATCGAGATTGCTCAATTTCTGTTTTATAAGGCAAGGGCCATAATATCGCGCTTGTAATGGGTCTCCTTGAATTGGCAAATAAACCAATACTTTGTCTCCCGGAGAAAAACGTCTTTCGGAAGAACTTTTGTCGTATCTGAATTTCATTTTCTTTTGTGATTCAGCAAGATTTTTACGCGCTAAGTCTCGGACTTCGTGAAGTCGTTTCCTAAAATCGGAAACGTATTCAAGTAAACTGCTTGATTCAGCATCGTCAGTTTTTAGCCATGTTTCTTTAAGCATTTTCAATGGACCACGAACTTCGTGACCAAATACTAAATCAAAAGGACTGAATCCTAAAGATTCCTGGACAGTCTCTCGAGCAGCAAAAAGCACTAAAGGAACACCCTGACTCCAATTTCGGTCATTTTCATGGCAATATGTTCTTAGCATATTCTTTAGGGTTTGGTGAAATCGTTCGAGAGCTCCTTGAGACTGAGGGTGATACGCACTAGAAACAGAATGAGTTATATTAAGCTCATATAAAACTTGCTTAAAGACTTTCGAAGTAAAATTACTTCCTTGATCGCTTTGTACGGTTCTTGGTAAACCAAATAATGAGAAAAATTTGATCAAAGCGTCTATCACTGTCCTAGCAGTAATGTTTCTTAGTGGAATAGCTTCTGAGAAGCGTGTCGCAGAGCACATAATAGTGAGCAAGTATTGAAAACCGCGTTTACATTTTGGCAGAGGCCCTACACAGTCAATAATAACGCGACTAAACGGCTCATCAAAGGCCGGAATGGGTTGGAGAGGTGCTTTATCGGGTTTTGAGTTTGGTTTGCCAACAATTTGACAGGTATCGCAACTTTTGCAATAATTAGAAACGTCTGACATAATCCCCGGCCAAAAGAAGTGTTTCATTATTCGAAATCTTGTTTTTCTGACACCTAAATGTCCAGCCATGGGATGATCACGTGCCAAACTGATAATTTCTTTGCGATATGGAGTAGGTACGACAATTTGATTAATTACCCCCTGAAACAATTGTGACGTCCAAAACTGGCCTCAGTTTCGTCTAACTGGTCTAAGTTATATTTCAAAACATAACTCCGCAAAGCTCCACTATTTGGCTCATTTGGCCCCAAAGCAACGCTAACATGCTTTACCGGTAGGATTTGCTCGGTAGTTTGTGATTGTTCGGCCGTCTAAATTTGGACTAAATGAAGGCGCACCGAGACGTGCGTCAGAGACGAGTAAGTTGGCCTATAACACGTCTCCATAAAACTCGTCTCAGCTGCTACGCAAAAAATTCGACTTTTTGAGATAGTTAAGATGGGAAGTCCAGCTACTTTCTAGTGCAAAATGGATGCACATGTGCCTAGGTCAAAGTCCAAATCAGCCCAAAAGTGATCAAGAGGTCTCATTACAATAGCATTGGCTGAAATAATGCGTTCCATGTCTGATGTTGAAAGCATGAATGGCTCACTAATCATCGCCAAGTCGATGGCGTGATCAACACACACAGCAGCCGGGTCGAGGAGTGGACTCCAGGCTTGCCAACAGTGAGTGCTGTTTGGAGCTTGCTTCATCTTCTCTTTCGTTCCTAGCTTCATTTCTTTCGATGTCGTCATCGAAAATATAGATTCACAAGAAATTCCTTCATAATTTCCATAGCTACCTCAAAATCAGGTATTCCCAGAAAGCCACATCTGCGTTGAATGAATGCTTGCTGACCTAGTGGGAGCAATTTCCTCTTTAGCATGGAGTGAGCTGTCTCAAATGATATTTTGTTTATGAGCCGTTAATACATCACAATTTTAATTCGTTTTAATTTGTCTCATTTATCAAACGGTTTCATTTATGGTATCGTTTCTCCGAACGCATGTGCTAAATAGGGATCTCGCGGACAACTGTCATAAAATAGGAGTAAACCGTTAAAAAAACCATTAAATTGCAGCTTCTCGCTTTGAAAAGTTGCAAAAACAGCTGAGATGATATTTTTTCGAGTGACAGTTGTCCGGATTACATGCATCTTGTTATATTGTATGTTTGCAGCAGCAAGCAGCTGATGATTGATTTGAAGATTTTAGGGCGACTCATGCCAGTGCTCGTTGAGGATGCATTTATTACGTTGCACACAGGGAAGCATTGTAGCAGGGCAATCCCATTGTGAGCACCGTACACATCGTGGGTTATTGAATCACGATGTCATTGTTGCCAAGAAGGGGAGTAAGGCATACATGCGCATGGTGAATTTCGAGAATGGTCAGGTCAAGCGCAGTTCTCCGCCGTGTTTGACACTTTCCTACCTTAGAGGGCAAAATCAGAATCTTCCATGTTCTGCGCGCATGTGATGCTTTGTACTTAGATCGCTATAAGGGGCATTTTAGCATTATAGGCCATTTTAGGAAGCATTTAAGTCATCATATACGTCATGTGAAATGTGTTTGGCCACGTGAACATGAAGATCTCCGCAACGCGTGCGTATGTGCGATAAGACAAACATGAATCAAAGTGCGGTTTATTGTTATCTTGGCTAGGCCCCTATTGTCATTAATTGTTGGCAGCATCTCAAATTCATGTGATTGAAATTCCTTGGGAGTCAGCTTTTCAAGTTGACGTGGTTGCTTTTTCGATGATTGCTTTTGGATGGAATCTGATGACGCGACTGAAAGCTGATAGAGCTGGCCTCCATGTGTTATGTTCACCTTTAGGTATCCGTTAATCGGTACTCATATTACTTGATGAGAAGACCACCTGCAGTCACCAGAGTAGGCTATATTATGAATTTCATGATATTACATAGATACTGACTAATATGCATAGATACAGAATAGATTCATAGTCAGAAGCGATACAACAAAGATAGTCAAATAAACACTAGCTTACGGGGCAAAAAATTTCGCTACATTTTTTTAAAATACCCGTCCAAGCAGTGTTAGTTACTATAAGAAAGCTAATGATGCGCTTATGGAAATCTAATGATTAGGGAAGCATTTATATATAGTAGTTCGTTTAAAGAGATTGTATTTTGTTGTGGTAATTTATTTATTAACACTGACGATGGACTTTTTTGGAGATAAATTGAAGAGGTCTTTTTTTTATTTTCAGTAGATCTGCGTAATTCATGATACAGAATTATGACATAATTTTATGTACATTGAAGAAATTTATGTTCATTGACCTAGCTTGCAAGACGGTGCGTTTCGCTACAGCACTTTTGGCTGCCCGTCTTATTTCCAAGTATTTCAGTCTCAATCAATATCTCATTAGGAAGCTATTCATTTACTTGACATCCGTTAGTAGTTGCGCTGCCGCATTGTGTCAAATTGATCATTTATGTTGCTTAATGCTCCTTTGTCGAATGTCTACGCTACGACATGTGAAATTTGTGTGGATTTTCCTCTAGACTACATGCACAATGTTTGCAAAGGGGTTACCTACAAACTGTTGGATGAGTTAAGAAGTGGCGATCGCCAACAATTATCTGCGAAGCTTTTGAGAGAAATGTCTGACTATCTGAAGGCACTAAGGAACGATATTCCCAGAGACTTCAATCGACGACCACGTAGTGTCAATCATTTGGGCACTTGGAAGGCCACCGAACTACGATTGTTTTTGTTATATTTAGCCCCAACAGTTCTACCTAAATTTTGTAGTCCTGGATTTTCTGATTGTTTTACTGTTTTGACAGTCATCATGCGAATTTACTGTTCTGATTCTGTGAGTACAGACTATCTGTTACATGCTAAAGATCTTGTTCACAGTTTTGGACATATTGTATATCTGCTCTTTGGGGAAAAGTTTCTGATATATAACGTGCATTCCTTGTGTCACCTGTTTGATGATGTTGAGCGTCTGGGGCCATTGGATTCTTTCAGCTGCTTTCCGTTTGAGAATTTCCTTCATTTTATCAAGCGCAAAATCCGAAAATCTGATCGTCCTCTTGAACAGCTGGTAAGGCGTGTGGAGGAAACTGACCAGTCACTGGGCCAAAGCATTCTAAAAAACGACATGCAAGACATTTTGCGATATGAAGTTCTCCCCTCACCTGATGTATTGAATTCGTTTGATTTGACTAGTGTTCGCTTTTACAAAAAATTGTCACTCGAATCGTGTGTTTTACAAGCAGACACCTCTGACTGTTATGTATCATTGAAGGGCCAGCTTTAAGGCCTTTCAAAATTTTGTATTTTGTTCGCGGAAGCAATATGAGTGAAATCAACGTGATTGGTAGTGCTTTGAGAATAAGGGGAAGTTTGTTTAAGAAACCGATTTCATCAGAAAAAATAGGAATGGTTAAAGTATCTCACGACAGACGTTTGCCGTTAAAAATGGTCAAGGTGACCGATATTGCTAAGAAAGCAATGCTTTTGAATAAAAAGTATTTCGTCACACTGTTGCACTCTATTAAAGTTATATGATTCTAAATTCCTATCGCTTTTATCTGCCTGTCAGGCTACCCATGTATTTACGTGGCACGTTAAACAAAACATAAATTTTTCATTAATAATCTTGCTTGTAATTAATCCCTCGTGACTTTGGGTTTCCGAAGTTTATTTTTATGGAAGTCAATCCGGGTGTATAACTGTGTCATCTCATCACAAGCAGGTGTCAGGGAAACTTTTTTATTGACTGATCCCCGTAGTTAATGAAGGTGGTACCAGGTATACTGTCTAACTCATTCTTGTAGCAAACAGCGACTCATTCTACGGTCTATAGACATTGAGCAATGAAATTCAGTTCATGAATATCCACATGTATGTAACCTATTTACAGGATGGAGGATTTTTTGTTCAACTTGTTAGTAGACTATACCGGCAACTCTTTTTGACGAAGCTTTTCGGTTAACTCCGTGTAGCCATTTTCAAAGCGACTGGTTCATTAATTCATAATTGATGCTTTGAAAGTGCCTCACGGTGTGAGCCGAAAAGCTTCTGCAAAAATGTCATACCATCACCAAGAGAATTTAGATGACCTGCTATCGAATTCTAACGACACCCAAACAACCCCAATATCTTAACTGAAGTGTTCGTCATATTTCTATTTTCAGAGCATGTATCACATCATTGAATTTGATGACGGCACTATCGAAGTTGTCAATTCATCTTGGGTTGAAGTGGACGATGGAAGCGGGAAT
Source organism: Prostheceraeus crozeri (assembly GCA_907163375.1). NCBI lineage: Eukaryota > Metazoa > Platyhelminthes > Polycladida > Euryleptidae > Prostheceraeus > Prostheceraeus crozeri. The sequence continues at coordinate 4,326 of CAJQUW010016951.1, read as the reverse complement.
GTGGAAATTGCGTTTCCACCGAAAACAGCCTACGCGACAATAAGAAAATTGCTTCGGTCGAAGGCTGATCCTTCTTCTACATGGTCATGTTACAAAGTTAAGATTCTGAAATCACATGGTAAGTGTGTTTATACAATATGCCTAGGCCTACCGTTGTGTTTCCATGCCTACATGTGCCGATAGTTATTCCGAATATCGTTAACGAAATTCATTTTTTCTGATTTATAGACTATGAATATTTGTGATAAAAGCTTGAATTGATTTAACTTATTTGCTTTCCTCCATCTTCGCTTAGTGGATTTACTTCTACTTTCGTTTTGAAACTCCTCATTTGGACATCATTTTCAAGTGATTCTGTATGTTAACCGTCAACCTATGTAGACAGGTCTATTTCAGAATTACTTGAAAATTGTAGCCTAATGAGGAGTTTCATAACAAAAGAAGAAGTATATCTATTAAGCGAAGATATGAGAAAGCAAGAACGTCAAATCAATTCATGATGAAGGTCTTACACTGCTTGTCAAGCAAGTTGAATTACGGCTATTAAGCGTTTCACAGGAAATATTTTCTCAGCCTTTCAATCGACTTTCATGCACGAAATTTCCGTATGTGACAAATTCTTTGGGTCATAAAAAAACTACCGCACTTTTTTTACTCTTCCATAGTCCATACCCTACCCAAGGCACCTGGCCATGCTAACCGCTACTAGGGGTGAAGCTTCCATGACCATCGCCCTTGAGGTACCCATGACAATCAGACCTCATGTTATGGCGTGAGAGTCGACGTATTTGTAATTATATTTTTTGTAAGTACAGCCATGGCAAAAAGTCTGTTGACATACCAAATCTCGTCGTTTCTTTTTCATTATTATTAATTGTTGAATAATAACAACAGCAACAAATGTTGCATCATTTGAAAGAGAATTTCTCAGTGAATCTTTTCAGTTGTCCTAGTTTTGAAAACTTTGATATTATTGTTCAGTAGATGTAAAAAACACAAAAAAGCTCACTTTTCTTAAAAATAAAATGACGCCAACTATTTCACAGATAGTGCAATTCTGTTGTCATTTTCGAATTTGTCATAAAACAAGCTTTCAGAATATGTATGGTTTCATAATTCAATTAGACAACAATCCTAATAATAAGCCTATAGGCCTATAACACAACGTAGGCTATATTCTTACCTCCGAGGTTTATAATCGCTTTCATTGACTGGCTATGGTCCTAACATATACGTGCGTAAACCGCAAATCGAAAGACTTGTTTGGTAGATTAATGTATGTTGCGGTGTACCCTACCTGCGTGTGTTTCACTAAAAAGGGTCTACCTTTAATCGGAACTACTTATACTACTTTATAATAATACTATTGTTAAAAAGGCCTGCTTTTCACTACAAAAAATGATGTAAAATGATATCATTTTATAAAATTCGAAAAATGTCATTTTGAAAATAAATCGATATCATTGCCGATCATAGGTTCTCATAGCGATCTAAATTGTAAGAGAATAATGGCAATTTATCGTTTGACCACTTGAAAATCACTTGATTTTCATTTCAGAATCATTTGATGAGATCACACGGAAATGCGCAAAATTTTCGAGAACCGGCTCAATGTCTACAACAGATGACGGCGAACAGCGAAAAAGGAAAGTGTAGGAAACTGACAGATACGGATTCAATGAGCCTGAGGAAACCGCGACGTAAGAAATGCGCTCTGAGACGCTCGAATGCAGGAGTAACCCACTTGTTACCTGGAAAATCAACAAATGATATGACTACTGGAACGTCAACAATCCACGAGCGTTCCTGCGATATTGACTTTCCCGAACCACCGTTCTCGCAGTTGGGTACATCCGTGTCTCAAGGTTCAGTGTCAGATGATGAATCCAAAGAAGCAGAATCAAATAATGAATCCGTCAAGGAAGTAGAATTACAGTTCACTACATCAACGCCGATTGCTACACGTGGAGACCCCAACACCAGCTCCAATGATAACACGAATCTGTCCAACATGGTCTCTGAAGCACTCGATTTCGATTTCAAATGCCATTGTGTACATGTGCAGCACTGGTCGAGAGAAGTCTTGCGAATTCTGTTGAGATTAGAACATCGCTCGGCTTGTATTTGTAGTACCATGCACGCCTCGATAGAATCGACTGAGGAAGAACCAGGAATTGATTTCCCAACAACTGCTGATGAAATTATTGAATTTTTCAACACTATCAACGAAAACAAAGACATTCGCGAAAAGGCAATCCAAACTGTTAGCAAGGAAGTGTGCAAAAGAAAAAAGAAATCAATCAAAAGAATAATCCTGCGCATTTCGTCGCCGGCAGCTTGGAAAATGTTTTCAAAGAAAGGTCAGCGGGACAAGAAGTCGGCCATGGACCTGCAATTGCCGAGATTCATCGCCGATGTTTTGCGACACAATAAAGTAAGTCTGAATCAGAACTAGATCCTATTTACACTACCTGGTATCGAGTTATTTAAAGATATTGTGTTTTACTAACCTGGATGGCTAATATTTTCTGAAAGATTGATACGGATGAGTGCATATTGTGTTAAGTTTCCTATGTAATGAAAGAAATTTCTGTGCATTATCAGTCATTCCGTACGGTATTATGCAAAGAAATCGAAAAAGGTTAACGCTTGAAAATAGAAGTAGCAAATCATGCTAGCTCTTTGACTAACTGAAATGTTAGTTTGCATTCGTATTTCGTATGTAAACCTAGAATATGACAGAGATCATTTCCTTTCAGATGCATAACATTGAGAACCAGGAGTCCGTGGATTTCATTTGTCGTTCCATGGGGGAAGTGCTCAAACGCATGCCACAAATGGAGAAGAGGAAGACTTTAACAAACATTCTCAATATGGGAACTTCTAGAGATATCCCTTGCGCTGTCGAAGACGACGATGATGAATAGTTTGTGTTTTCCCGGTAAGCAGAACGTTTTCAAAACAGTGAGCAGAACTAGTGCACTATCTGAAACTCAATTTCTAATATATGAATATTTCATAGATTTTTTTGTTGTCTCGATATTTTCTGAGATGTTTTTGCATTTCACTGAGGAATTTCCTTTTGCATTTTAATTCATTTTCTCTTAGAATAATTGTCCATCTGATATCCTCTCTTGGAATGAGTGTCCAATCTACTAGTCATTTCACGTAGTATCTAGTTCACTTGTTCGCACGCACTACCTCACCTGCCAAAAGTTTTGCCTCACACATGTTTCACTGTTCGTTTACATCTCCTAAAAGCTGGTGATTTACAGGTTGCAATGGCCAACATTGCAAGTATTTTCACGATAATGCTAACAAATTCAACAGAGCATCATTGTTTTTGTGCCTAGTGTAATCAAATTCACCTTTGCCGACAATTGGCGAACTTGATTGCACTAAGCATGAAAACGATTTCTGCTCATGTATCATTTGAAATCAAATGTACATTATTATTATGTCGTCAGTGACGATGACCAACGTAAATCCCTTTCCTGATTTCTTTGCTGAAAAGAATACATTGGCGCTATAGAAGTTGCATCAAAATGCAATCATTACCAGCGCAGCTCTTCAAACTTTCTTATTGTATTTGAAGATGAATCATTTTTCTAGCCAAATTTTGTTGCTCATATTCGTTTGATATGTGTATCACCAAATTTAAGGAGTTGTGAAAAATCTGTCAAATATGTTTATGTCAAGATATGACAGGCAGTGTATTTCGGTACAATTGATGCCAGCATACATGTCTATTAGAGTGAGTACCATGTTCATTGTATCATTTAAGATATCAAATGTACATTATTATTATTATTTTGTCAGTGACGATGACCAACGTAAATCCCTTTCCTGATTTCTTTGCTGAATAGAATACATTGGCGCTATAGAAGTTGCATCAAAATGCCATCATCACCAGTGCAGCTCTTCGAACTTATTGTATTTGAAGATGGATCATTTTTCTGGCCGAATTTTGTTACTCATATTCGATTTTATGTGTGTCAGTTTTTCCTACCTATTGCACTAATTTTGCATCCGATTTGGTTGCTGATATGAATTATACATTTTACATGCACTTGCACTGTTTTGTGTCTCTGGAACCAAGGGGATATATAAGTGCGTGAGTGAGTCATTAAGGACGTCTACGGGCACACAGAAACTGGACTAGTTGTCGTCTCTTCTAATGGAACAAAAATCGACTAATTGTCGTCTTTTTCAATGGGAAAAAAAGCGACTACGACCAGACATATTAAACCTCAAATTAGCCGACTTTTTTAGACGCAAATCGACACGTTATTTTCTCGACTAAATTTGGGAATTTTGTTTGAGGGG
>CAJQUW010016950.1:0-49667 GCA_907163375.1 Prostheceraeus crozeri | reverse complement strand
CACGCGACCACAGTGGATGAGCCCTCAAAAACTCAAACAATAGCCTGGCTGACCACACATCCCCGCAGCGCACAATAGGGACTATTAATTGGCCCATCTGATGCCTCTAAAACTAGGGACGTTATTATGAAATGAAAGTTAATTAAGTACTTTTGTACTCTAATTTAATATGAAATTTATCATACCCTAATTAGTTTCATATCCTACATGTATACTCATCGTCCCTACAGTTATATAAAGCACAACCATATCTGACTCTGATATTCATAATTATAGATTCCAGCAGAGCCATCTCCTAAAAAGAACCCTTTATAAATGCTTGCTTACTTCTTAAAGTAGGGTGGATCATTAACATAAATTATCCACTTACAATTTGTTTCAATCTTTTGATTGTATTGGCGTGTACAAATAATTTATTATGTAGTTAAAAATTTGTTCATATATTTAATCCTTGTGGCTTTATTTTCAGACCTCTGTTATCTAACAATGAATGATCTTCCGTACACATTATATTCCATTTTTGTTTCTTTATTCGATAATTACGTTTATTTGTTTTTTAAGATGGCTAATATTTTTTTTTATTTTACTCATCCATTATGAGTATAAATTTCTAAATTATCAAAAATGAAATTTTTTTTTATATCCCGTTTAATTCAAACGGATTAATTTTATAGTTGTTTAAATACTTATTTATTCTAGAGAATAAAATAATAAATAATTCTTTTCAATTATTACAGGCGTGTCAGCTGTTACTGAATCTGTATAATGAATGTATTTTTCTTTGAAACCATTAATTTCTAAATAAAGTTATTCATGATTCTTCTAGAGTGAGAAAGAATGAAAGAACCTAAGTGTGATGGCATGAATGGACGTCGCAGCGTAGCTGCCTCAGACCGGTGGGTCCGTTCTTCCCATCTTTTAAATTTAGTTTTTTAAGAAATTCATCATTTCCATTTTACTTTCGCTAAAATATTGTTCATCATTTAATTTTTCATTAAGTTTTACTTCTTGAGTGAAATTTTTTCTCAATGTATTCTCATTCCATTAAATGATATTTAGTGGTTATATCTTTTTTGCACAGTTTTGCCATATAAGTGAATTCATCAATAATTTTATTTACTATCACCTTACAGTATTCCTTCTCGTTTTTTATCTTTTTTCAAATTATAAAGTTTTTTCATATAATTTTCGAAATGGTGAAAACTTGATAAATTTTTTTCATATAAAATTATACCATCAGTAATATGTAAGATTTTTTTTTTTCCCCCACATTTTTTCTTAAACTATTTCTTTGTATGTCTACAGAAGTTAATACATCATAACATATACCCTTTCTAAACCTGCTTACTTTTTACTTGAGAATTATTTATTTTGATGTTTAAACTTTATCTTTTACAGGAAACTGGTTTGAAAAAAACATATCATTGGGATATTGAAAAACACAACTGTAAATATTCCAGTTTTAGGTCTAAATGTTTGAGTATTTTATAATTTATATTTACTATTTATCGTTTCTTCTTCTTGACCGAAAAATTTTTTCTAGCTGTGATTCAGCTTTAGGGTATTTCTGAATTTTCATCATTTACATAGCTGATGGAATAAATTAAAAAAGATGTTGCATCAAAAGCCATTAGAAAATTCATTTTTTTGTTCAAGTAGTTGAATTTGAAATTTTTCTTACAATTTTTCAGTTTTATCTCCTAAAAAATCTCCGATACTGTTTGCATTAAAATCTATTAAATTACTTCCAAGGGACAAAGTCCCACCCAGGCGTTTAAGCCCGACCCAAGGGGACAAAGCCCCCCCAGCGTATGAGCGACCCAGGTAAAAATCTGTTTTAATATTGGTAACAAGATGCTACAAAAATGGCGATATGTATTTTTCTTATTATTTGCTGAAACCTCTTCCACCTTTAACAGATTTTTCTAATATAATTTCTAGCCCCATAAATCTATATGTGTGAATTGAATATTTATATTGTCATTTTGTACGCTTTTCATCCAACCGTTAAATGTTTTAAAGCAAGAGGATTGTCAAATTAGTAGTTTATATCTTCAACCAACTAAAAAAAATTCTTGCAATAACATTATTATATTTGTAGTGATAACAAAAAGCTTAAAGAAAGAATATCGTTTTTAACTAAATTATGGTCTCCATTCATTTTCTTTTTTCTTTATAATTTTCATGTGTTATGTCTCCCAATTTCATAATTTATTTTACAACACATTCGTAGGAATTTCTATAAATTCTCACACCAGTTAGGAAAGAAATTGTTTTTACATGTTGATAACTACTATTTAATTATAATGAGTTTGAAGTGCTAATTTACCTGAAGGTGAATTCTTTTTTCATATTGTTTTTAAAATCTAAAAGGATTTTTTGAATGTAATCTACTAACACATTCAGTTGTATAAGGATTTTGTAATTGATAGCAGTCAATATTCCTCTTGAAGTTTTATTAAGAGGCGGAGTTTAGATAAATTTAAAAAATTAGCTTTTATCGGAAAATAGGAATCAAAATCCTGATGAATTGTGAGAGCCTATTAAAGTTACTCTCGGAATAATTAAATTTTCCAAGAGTTTTTAAATAATTGATTGGATCGGACATACGTCCTCTGGGTTTCCCCCGAGTCGGACATTCATCATCCTCAGGTTTCTCGTAAATATTTTCACCACAATTTTGAAGTTTATTTAAATTCTAATTCAGTTAAATTATTATACTCATTATTAATCATGTTTTTTAAAGTTTTTTAAATTTCATCTTCATCTTTTGATCGTTTAATTTTAATCATAATCACTTAAACAAACGTGTTTCTAATTCTGTTCTATCTTTTGGTTTCTGCAAGCATAACATATTAATATAAATTTATTAAAATTAATAGCTCCTACAGCATAAGGACATAGGATGAAGCTGTTGATCAGTTAGGGATCAGGAAAAGTTTCGAGATCCAAATATATGTTGAACTATACGATTGTCAATTTTTTTCTTTGTTATGATTTTATATGGACGCGTTGTTTTAGATTTTCATCAGTAAACTGTGTTTGTGATATGGGGTTTGATAATTATTTTGCATATGTTCTGCTAATATGCTTTTAATTTATGGTGGAGAAAATGTATTAATTGATAACAATAGTGAGCCCAAATTGTTGAACCTTGCGTAGTGATAAAATTGAATTGTAAGTAAATACAGATATTTATGGAAAGTTTCAATTCCTCGTGGATTTAAATTGGACGATTGGGCTGCAGGTACTATAATATTGAAACCTGGCCTCCAAAATATTAGTGTGTGAATTGAGGGAAATATTTATGGGGCAGTTTGACATTGGTCGACGGGGACTGTTCTAGATGAATGGCGCGGGATTGTTTTTATATAAAAAATTATTTAAAAGGGGGCTTTCATGCATTAGGGTTTCTCCTTGTTCGGCTTCATTAAAACCTCGGAGTAAACATGGTATAACTGGGTTGGGGTAATATTAACAAATCATCGTTCAAGAAGCGAATATAACAATATTCATCCGAAACTCATTCTGTGGATTCTATATTTCATTGGATTTATACCTGCCCCTCTATGCGATCTTTGTACTAACTTCATTCCAAAATTCTTCATATTTAATATTACCTGTTTAAAAAATCCATTCGTTAGCATCAGGATTTCTCATCCAAGATTCGGGAAAAACCATGATTTCAAATTGAATTTTTAATTTATAGAAGGTTACGTAAAAAAAATTTTGACTATTATATTTTCCTGGATCTTTAACAAACTTTTCCAAGGTAAAAGTAATTATTTTACCATTTGCTAAAAGTTTCCGCATATCCATTTTACTTACATTAATAAAAGATACATTTTCATATTTAATTTCATTTGGATTAAATAATAAATCTACATAAAATCATCACCAAGTTCATCCTTAATTCTATCATCAAAAGAGATAGTGATAAGTAGGATTATCAGTTTAATAGGAGTTTCTAATATTTCTTTTGTTCCCACTTTTCTGTTTTTTAATATTACGTCTTAATTACTACGCCTAGTACGTTTCTGTTTCTTATACGTGTACTACGTTTACTACGTTTTACTATGTTTAATTTTTGCCGCATCAAACTCAGCAGTTTAGTTTTCTTGATTAATTTCATCAATCCTAGACGTTTTTGTCCGAGAGGACATTTCACGATTCATATTTTTTAAAATGAAAAATAAATGAAATTTTTACATTCGTAATACCTCGGTTCCGACAATTTTTAACAATGGATACACAGGAATATGTAGTGAATTGATGTAATGTTTCTAATTCATGTGTTGTTATAAATGGTTCTCTTCTTAAAAACAACACCAGTAAATTAGTTTACGCCAAAAAATACTCGGGAAAACTTTTAAAACAAAGTGTGGATAAAGGTCTTTTGTTTTTAACACACGGTTTATTACCATGTTTTGTTTTTTTTATTAATCCCTGTAAACGAAGCGTACGTATTTATGATGAATAATAAAATCTAACTTCTTTGTCCTATAACGAAGAATTTACAGGATTTGTAGGGATGACGATAATCTTTTTTTAAAACTGGTGACAATGTTCTATCTTTGTAAGGCATTCAACATATTTTTTTTTAAATTTTTATTAACATAAAAAATATTTGTATAAGAAAAAAAATTTATATTCGGTCACCTCCGTTCGATCCACTCCGCGAAAATATTTTCTATCGACTTTCAGTCGGGGCGAAGCGTAGTCAGAGAACAAATCTTTCTATAACTCTATCATGAATTTTTTTATCATTATTAATTGTAATGAAGCCATAATCTTTGACCAAGCATTGTTACACGATTGTGTTAATTAATCTTTATTCTTACCACATAAATCTCTTAACCAAAATCCTTAAGTTTCTTGCATTATTTCAAATAGTTATAAATATATTTGCATTCTTTCTAATAACACTTCCGTCTAATGAAATACTATACTTTGTGTTTAATATTAAAAAACACTACAGTTATTATGTTCTTCCTCTTTGTGAAATTATTTCTCTGTAATGACCTGATTTCTATCATTAACACATATCATCAAAAAATTACACAATGTTTCATTGTTGTATCTAGTTTACTAGGGTCTTGCATATTACCACTATCATCTATTAATTGTATCTTTATTTGCTTATTTTTATTGGCGATTCTAACTAACTGATTATTTTTATGCTGCTTCTTTCACACCACGAACTTATTTTCTTCTTCATATTCTCAGAATTTTCATAATTCTTTGAATATTGAAAGCAATTTGCTGTTTTTTAAGATCTATATTTTAAAAATTGACTAGGAGGGTTGTTCTGCTTGTTGTTGTATAATTTATAATGGAGTGTTATAACCCAAAAAAATTGGAACAGTTCGTTTAAAATTTTAAATTAATAGCATACGTTTTTACACATCCTGATCTTCCAAAAATAACTGACCAAAACTTTAGCAGATAAATTTGGAATGATGAGTGTAATTTTGAGTTTTTTTTTATGTTGAATGGGGGGCATACTTCACTCATTGTTTAATAATATATATATGTTATTTTGATTTTGGAAAAGAAGATGAAAGTATATTTTAAAATTCTCTAGTTCGCGTGGGTGGTTTATTACCTCTCGGAAAGGGAGTGTTATACCTACCGAACGGGAGTTTATACCTCTCGAACCAAATGTCTATCATAATCTTTCACCTCCATAAATTTTGTGTTCTTGTCCTTTTTTCATCAGTGATTCTCCTGGTTAATGTTGTTAATAGTTTTTCTTGTAATAGGGAAATACACGTATATTAATGTTTTGTGGAATTAATTTATTCTTTATAACTTTGGGTACAGTAAAAGCTGGGGAAAAACTGAATATTAATATTTGGACAATTGACCATTTATATATCCTCCTTCAATAATGTGCTACAATGTACAACAATTGAATTTATTTCATTATTTTTGGGAATTTCTCTCCTAAAATGTGCATAACCTTGACTTTTGGGTTAGTTTTATTAAATTCCTTAAAATAGCTTTTGACATGATCTATCATGATTATAATCTATCTTGATGATTTTCGTCTAAAGTAAGAGGGAAGGAAAATTTATTAACTGCGGTTCAACTGCATAATGATAATTGTTTCTTATCTTTTTAAATGGTTGTTATAATAAATATCTCTTAATTTCATTGTTATTGATTACAACTTCGTAAGAACAGGAAGAAAAGTTAGTACTTTCAGCGTTTTTGACCTTTCATCAGTTAGAATATCTAAATTGATCATTCACATCTTTGAGAATGTTTTGATAGTGTTTTATATATGTGGGAGAGGAGTAAACTAGTCATGGGAATTTGATAATTTTTATTTTTGTTCCAAATGGTAGATGGGGTTCGAAATGTACCTAGTGTGTGCTGGATTCTTTTGTAGTGGTGAGATTGGGGTGAAGTGACCGCGGATCCGATCCGAATTGGCTGTAACGTGAACCCAATTGCGCGGGCTTTAGGGGCCGTTATATGTTTGTTGGTAGGTTGGGCAATATCTTCTGTGATATTGCTCTCCGAAGATATGTGTGATACGTATTATAATGGGTGTAAATAATATTTTTGTTTGAAAAATGTTGGTATTACAACATATGTTTCAGTACGGGCGTAGCCCTCGGAGAAGACAATATCCGTTGGGCGTGAGTCTTTTGATTTGGCCGGCGGCAGTGGTATGTCTTGTGTCGTAACAGGCGGGCTCATGTTGTGTGCAGGAAGGGTCTGGGAAATCGTGAGGAGGGGCCCGGCGGTGAGGGCCGTGATGATTATGTGGGTTTCTTGGGAGGAAGTCTTGTGGTTGCTTAGGTAATGTTGACAGGGGTGGCAGTTTGTTATACTGGGCCGACTCTAACTCCCTTTGATTAGAAATGGTTCGATATGCTCTTATAATACGTTTATGAGGTTGTCCTTGCTGGAACACTATCGTATCTATAGCTGTGAGATTGTATGGAGTCGGCTACAGCATTAATGATGGTTTGCGGCGCCTCTGGAGGATTTGTGCTACAATTTATGGGAGTGCTTACGGTTTTGGTGTGGGAGAGGGGGTTTTTTGGTGGGGTATCGCGGATTTGGGGGGGGTATGTGGGTGTTGTGGGGCCCCGAGATGTATATTGGAGGGAGGGGGGTGGCCTGCGTTTTACTGGAATATATGTGTTGGGCTATGGGCTTTGTAGGGGGGGTTGGGAGGGGGTTTTTGGTTTGAGTCTTGGAATCATAGTCTTCTAAATAGTGTTTTGGGTGCTGGATCTGGTTTATGAATTTGTTTTATCATTTTTGTATATGTTCGGTTTCAAGAGGTGTGTATAAGGGTTCCTTGGGGTGTTTGCAAAATCAGGTAGTGTTTATCTGGCGCGGTTTGCGGCATGTTTCATACTTATCAGAGTTGTTGACCAATGCGGGGTGCTCATGAGAGTGGTTGTGGTTGTGCATGGTGTATAGTTGGGGTGTGAAGCTTCGCGGGCGAATTGGTGTAGGCGTTGGTGTGGTGCAGCGGTTAGGGGAGCCAGGGTGTATAGTGATGAGTGTATGGTGTAGGGAAATATGTGGTATTCATCATTTACATGTGGTATACGGTTCATTTGTGGGGGGTGAGGGCGGGGGTGGGGTCAATGCGGGGCTGGGGGTTTGGTGGCGCGGGGGTTGGGGGGGGGGTTGTTTGGTGGGGCCGGGGTTTTGGGGGAGACGGTAATGGGGGTGCGGGCGGGCGTTTTTAGGGGATCTACGGGGCGGATTGTGTTTTTGTGGTCTGCTCGTGTTTGGGGCCTGCCGGGGGAGGAGGGTGCTGCTTCCGGGGGCGGGGGGACCGGCGGGTTTGGTTAGGTGTGGGGTGGGTCGGCTGGTGCGTGGGTGCTTTGGGGGCTTGAGCTGGTTCAAGGTAGTATCTGGGTGCATGCTCCATGTCGCGGTGGAAAGGATGTAAATTTGGCAATGGGGACAGAAGGTCGGCTGTAGATGTATTTGGCTTTGGGGGGTTGGTTACGGGCGGGGCGTAGGGTGGGTTTGTGTGGTGGATTCTGGCAGGGTTACTTGGGTGTGGGGGCTATTTTTTTTTTTCAAAACGGTCCGGGGGGGGTGGTTTGCGGGGGGTGCTTCGTCGGGTAGGTGGTTTTCTCACGGTAGAGGGTGTCTTGGGGGGGAGGGGGGTATGATCTCCGACGTTTTTCGGGGGTGGGTGTAGGTTGTGGGCCATGGCCGGGGGAGTCTGGGGTTCGGGGTGACCTGCGCGTGGCGGGTTGGGGGGAGTTATGCGCGTTTCATTTGTATGGATAGGGTGTGTACGGTGCGGGAGTTATTGCGGATACTCTGATCTTTTGTGTTGGTCTTTGTCATCTTTTCAGGTGGTTGAGCTGGTCATTGTTCATTTAGTAGAACGACGTTTCACACTCAGGTTGAAACGAAGGATACGTGTATAGTCTTGCGTGTCGGCCACGTGGTGTCCGTCAGGGTTGAGGCTGTCCCCGTTGAGGTGTCCATTGGTGGGGGATTGATGTTGGGGGAATCTTGCTGCTGTGATTTTGGGGCAGTTGATATTGTTGGGGCTACCTGTAATATGGGCATGCTGCGACTATGTTGCGTCCTTCAGCGACGGGTGGAAGGGGAGCGAGTTCCCTCGGGGTGTGGGGGTGAGAGTACGGGATATATGGAGTCCGCCGAAGGGGGCGTGTTGGTCGTGGGGAGAGGACCGCCGCGGTATTGTTGTGGGATAATTTTGAGATTTTTGTGGAATTTTGTGGCATCGACCTAAATTTTCGCCCTTGGCCACGTGAAATTTGAAGGTCTACTAAATTTTAAATTTTGATTTTTTGGAACATTTTTGAAAAAAAAAAAAAAAAAAAAAAAAAAAAAAAAAAAAAAAAAACCCGCAACAAAAAGTGTCGACCATTCGGACGGCAAGCGAAAAAGCGAATTAGCACCAGCGAAGCGAAGCGTTCGCGCCCCGTGGATATTTGTCACACTTATACTATGGTCTCTACACAGGAGAGATAGCAAAGAGTGGAATCCCAACCTTGGAATTGGCCCCCTCACGTTCTCCCGACCTCTCCCAGCTGAGCACTGCTGGATTGATTTGGATGTTGCAGAGTGAGGGAGAAGAGGAGGTTTTCAACCAACCTCCTGGGGGCTGTGGAAGATGTTGGACGTAAGGTCGGTTGCGAGCATGGGGGATCCGCTCTTAGCAGGGCTGGGCATCCAGCGAGGTGCGCATCCATGACAGACGCAGCGATGGGCTGTGTGGTTGGCGCGCGGGGGGGCTCACCCGTGGCGTTCGGTTGGGGGGTTTTGATGGTGTTGCTTTTGGTTTGGGGGGGGGTGGTTTTGCTTGGCGTGGGGGCCGGGGTCCTTTCTTCTTTTCTTTCGGTAAGGTTATTTCCTTTTGGGGTAGGCGTTTGGTGGCTCTGTGCTGGTGGGGGGCAGCGGGGGGGTAGGTGTTGGTGTGTGTGTGAGTTTGTGTGTGAGTGAGTGGGTGTGAGTAGTGGTGTGTTTGAAGTGATGAGTGTGTGTGTGTGTGTAGTGTGATTTTGTGTGTGTGTGTGTTTGTGAAGTGTACAGGGGTGTGGGTGGGGATTCCAGTTCTAGACCGCGGGGCTGCGAGGGGTTAGGCCGCTTACGGTCGAGGGTTGTGGTTTTTATGTGTGAAAGTATTTAGTGTTATGATGGGGTATTGGGAATCTAGGGGTGGGGGGGGGGGGGGGGGTGGTTGGGGGGGGTTGTTATGGGTGTGTGTGGGGTATGTTGGGGGGTGGGGGGGGCGTGGGGATGTTGGGTAGGGGGGGGTTTAGGGTGCGTTCTTTCGTAGTAGGCAAGATAGGGTGGGAGGACTTGTATTTTGTGTTAAGTTTTTTTGCGTTAAATAAAGACCTATATATATTAAACTCCTAATCTTAACTTAAAAATAAGACTCACTAAAAAAAAATAAAAAAAAAAGTGCTAGTATATTTAGCAAAAGTGGAAATTGAATAGTGGCGGTGTTTGAGGTTTTTTAGGGTGTGGTGGGTTTTTTTTAGGTCTGGTGTGTTTTTGGGTTTTGTTGTTTTGGTTTGTTTTTTCGACGAACCGGGTTCACGGAGGGTCTCACAACATTTGTGCTCTAAATAATGTGGGACCTGTGCGCTGTGAGACACATGCTTTTCATCGCTGTTCTTTTTTTTTTAATCTTTTAAAGAATTGTGTTGGGTTGCATGGGCTGGTGGTTGATTAGATAGTAGGCTCTTCTTGTCAAAGGAAAAAATTAGAAATTATTTCAACCATGCTGCTTGCCTTGATACAATTTTGGGGTGTCTCTCACCTTAGGAGTAGATTCTGGTCTTGGAATTATTTTGTAGATATGATCCCGTCGTGGCATCCCCACCCCCCATTGCCTCCAACCCAATATTGCTCATTCTTCAGATCTAGGACCTTTCTTCGAGTTGACAATTCGATGGCCTCCCCGTCTTTCTTTGTTCCCCGTCTTTCCGTCTTTTTCTTTCGCAGCCAGTGATCTTAAGGAATTTTAAGTAGAGTAAATCATGTGTTCTTGTTCCGGCAAAGCTCCGTTTCCTTGCTGGCAGAATTAGACAGGTTGATTGTATGTCGGTTTCGGGATTTTCTCCGAAATGATAAAGGAAAGGAATCACTGTTTTTTCATCGCATCATTTGTCAGGAGTTACTTCTGGTTCCCCCACAAATAACTTCATGGCACTATGCCCATAAGTCAAAAAAGTAATCATTTCGCCCGGAGAAAACCCGATTGGGATTTGAGGGGGTTTGCTGTTTTACCCGCAAAAGTCAACATGAGGGTGTTTCCGACCCGTCCGTCTCCGACAATAAAAAAATACTTGTGCAGATTTTGACTTCTTCTTGTCCATTTAAATGTAAACAGCTTAATAAGTGTAGAAAAATCTTTCGTTACCTGCCCCAGAATTTTTTGCTGTTCATCTGTATAAACGGTTTGTGAGGCAGAAGTTCAGCCAAGTTTCAAAATCTATTTCTTTAGTTCTTGCCACTCGACTAAATGCTGTAGGGTTTTATTTCATTTTGCACAATATATTCTTTGCATAGGGGATTTCGGGCGTTGTCGAACTGTTCCGCAACGTTCCGGCTGTGAAGTTTGGAGCCTACATGGATTGTCTCCAAACGCTTTCACAATTTCTGCTTTCTTTTTCTCATTCAGATAGTTGACACTTAGGCAGGACCACATGAATGCTCATCGGAACACACTGAGTTTGGTTTTTAAAAGCCCTTTTCCAATCTAAGAATGGTTCTCAGTGTTCATTGAATGTTTTCTGTTGTTTGCAATTATCCAAAAGAATAAAGCATGATACAACTGAAGAGATATCTTCGTACCGAAGTCAGGATAATTCTACTTGCGTCGACAAAACAAACGGTTTGGATGTGTGAAGGACTGCTTAATGCTTATTTCCCGGCAAGTACCGATGGGTAATAATAACAAACTTAAAAACATACAAAAATCAAATTTTAATTCATAGAGAAAATAAGTCGACTGATAAAACAGCGATTGTTTTGCTTAGATATCGACTGACCACTTATATCAGTACGGCGGGCTGAACTGAAATCACCCAGTATATAATATCATATATATATATATATATATATATTTATATTTTTATATAATATATATATATATTTATATATATATTTATATATATATATATATAAGAATGGCCGTGGCGCGACGGAAGCCTTGAGTGCGCCATATCCGAAGAAAACCTTCCATCAGGTGGTGGAGATGCATGGCGCCCAAAGAGGAAACAGTGCCGTCAGACTCTCTGGGGGGACTACTTTTGAAGGGGAACAACATCAGGTGTGATCGCGATCTTCTTGCGGATTTTCTTTGTGGCGTTCGATGGGTTAATCTAAATATGTTAATATTTAATTTTCGGAAGATAATTTGTTTTATTTCTACTCTAATGTTTTAATGAATTAAAGAGACACTTTTAATAAAAGTCATTAGTCATGTATGTTTTATTTTTATATTACAAAATCGCTTTTTGGCTGTTGGCTGACTGAGATTGCGCTTACCCTTTCCCTGACGCAGTCGAGCTCTAACCTGCGTTTCTATGTATTGTTTACGTGCTGTTTTCTCCATTGGCGGGACTCTCTCCATTTTGGGGGACTCTCTTAAGCGCTTCTATTCGAAGGTTTTCCCCACTTCAACGATTTGGTATGTGAGGGAATTTTTTTTTATCGTGACTTATCGACAAGGAAATTGCTTCATTTGTTGCATTCGCAATAACGTTAAGATTGTGGAGGAACGCAGACGCTTGTTTATTGATGACAGTTCGACAAGCTAACCTCCTCTACGGCAAGAAGTTTCTTCACTGGAAGAACAGGTATTTAGAAACCTCTCTGTGGGTCCGAAGATAAGAGAACGAAAAGGTTGTCATAGTCGGCGGCGCGAGTTTCGGATGTAATGAGGACAGAAGTCATTGCAGCTTTCGAGATGATCCAAGCGCATCGCAAAAAAAAAGGTTGCACAAGAGGGTCGGACTTGCTCAGTCCTCAGTGCACAAAGTGTTAAAGGAAGAGGGAATTAAGCATTGGAGAGCACAACGATTGTACAGAAACTGAAAGATTTGACGTTTATTCCTACTCGACTTGCAATTTTGTCGCTTAATGATTGCAACGCCTACACATCAAGATCCAAGTTTCATCTTTGATATCAAATTTTAGTGGATGAGGCAAACATTCCACCTCAATGGGAAGCGGCAACCCGACACAAACCGTTTTTGTGTATGCCCGCACAAATCCTCTTTTAAACTGTATGAGGAAAGCCAATGCGGGTCACCTTCGATAGTTTGGTTGGGCTATGGTACTCCACCAGCATGATGGGGGATTACTACCAAGTGTTGGAAGAAAGAAAGAAACCATCAATGGGGAAACCGATACAAGGATATCTTGTTGTACAAGGTTATATTCCAGTCATGAGACGCAGCGACGAACCGACGAAATCAAACACGAATTGTGATCAAACGAGATGGTTGCACCGCCACCCCCCATGGTGGGGGGGGTGCTCTGGCAAAGTACGAGAAGTCCTGAATTCACAAGATGAAAAATCGTTTGGATTGGTCGTTGACGGGCCTATACCTTGGCCCCCACATTAGAACGCCCGGCGGACTTATCAGTGTTGGATTTTGTGGCTATGGGGACAGATACGAAACGACCCTTTACAAAGCACCCGCAGCCCCAAGACCTCGTTGACTTGAATTTAAGACAAAAACTACTTTCTTACTGGGACAACATTAACCACCGATGTTATTCGTCGTGCTTATCATTCCTTTATAAAACGTTTTTTGTGAACTTTGCATTACCGCTGTGATGGAGAGGCCATATTTGAACATCTTTTGTAATTATAAAAATAAAACATTCAGTGGGGACTATGACTTTTATTAAGTGTCTCATTAATTCATTAAAACATTAGAGTGAGAAAATAAACAAATTATCTTCCGAAAAAATTAAATATTACATATTTAGATTAAACCATCGAACGCCACAAAGAAAAATCCGCAAGAATGATCGCGATCACCCTGTATATTTTCTGTATTGTTTGTTAAATAAATCATGTTTGTGACCGCAATCCTGGTTTCGATATTCACGAAAGGACATCATTACTCGTTTATCCTGCCATCAATTGAATGAAATAATTCAAAAATTTTCCGCTCGTAAAGTTGTGGTGATTTTTTGATTGCAAAAGACACCATGTATGTTCAAAAATATAAGCCTTCTTGTATGTTAATTAGGGTTCCAATTGTGGGTTTGATATGACAAAAATACATGTACGCCTTACATATTTTCAATAGAGCATTCAGAAAATTTTGATCAGATTTGAAAAAACTGATCTTGGTAATGGTTTTGTGCTGAACGTGCTCAAATTCTCAAATTAATATCATCTTCCACGCTGAACGAACTTCCATTGCTTGAAGGGCATTACAATTCAGTTACTACAACCACAAAAAATGAATAATGACACCATTACTTCAATTTCAGGCCAATGTAAATTGATTGTATTATGATAATGAACTTAAATTACACAAAACTGAATTCTAGGCATACATGGCATGATTGATGGTAGTACTGATGCTTTATGCCATGGACGTTGTCATAGGCTTGTATGTGCGATAGAAGACTGCACAATTAAGTGATCCTGTTTAATAAATATCGTTTTTTTGAGTGTTTGAGTGTTTCCACACATGGGCCCTATATCAATTAGACGTTTTTTTATTGCGTTTGTTTCGCAAGTTGTCATTTTAGTTCGTCTCATCGGAAATCTTTTGGTAGTATAGTAATCTTTTTTTTATAACCATAAAAAAGGCCTATAGGTCAAATACGTGGTACAAGTCAACTATATGACAAAAATACAGCTCAAATGAATTATCTTCTTTTTCCAACCTTCGAGTGTTCATTACCCAACAGCATAGCAATATAGTATATAGAGCAATGCAGTGATTACAGCATACATATACAGCACATTAACAAGCAGGGCGCTTCAAAAATTGTCAAAATGGATGTATTGGTGGAAAAATACATCCCTGCTTCCTAGCAATATAATAGAATATCAGAATTTCACTTGTTAAAGCACAAGTGTAATTCGAATGGCTACAACAAAATATGCATGTTTATATCTTTGCTGGTACAATGAAATGTGGATTGACATGCATGTTCTTATGAAACGCGTGCTTTACTTTGGATAGTGAGCACCATTGTCATTTAGTTTATAGCAACGATGAAGCAAACTCAAGATAACAGGCCATAATGATAAAAGAGCTGAAGCCAAAACTTAACAACAAGATTCAGATTGAATATAAAATTGTAAAAAAATATGAGAGTTACATCAAAGACGAATACAGCTTCAGATGGAATACATTATATGTATGCATCTCTGATAAAATAATATTAGAATGCAACAGTCTACCGTCCAAAAATTCGTTCTGCAACACCTAATATTTTAGCCCCCCCCCCCCCCAATCTAAAAATTCTTCCCGCGTGCCTGCCTCAGAGTATCACTGAAGTTATCAAATCAACCTAGAAAACGAAGCGAGTTCAAGTAGAGAAAAGCGTGACAAAGCAACGGGTGATTTATAGCTGAGATACATGAGGCGTGGTAAGAAAATTGCGCGTACTCAGTCGGTGCAATGACCCTAAGATCAAAATTGCATCGCTGGAATAGCATCTGACTGACACACCAAACATGCAACTACAATAACAAGCTTTGTCGAGATGAAATTCATTTTGTGCGGGCCGAGCATTAACAAGAATCCTAGTTGTCATACCATCCCGAAAGAATATGGACAAATTCCGTGCTCAAAACGGGAATGCTTGTCATCACGATTGACAATGCAAGGGAAACTAAAAATCTTTGTTGATGCATGGTGGCTCCGCCATTTCGGCAACAACGATCAATAATGTAATTTTCACAGTTATCGGGTAGAAACTAACAATGAGATCTGATAAGTGAAACACACGTGCTTTACCTCTAGTTGTGAACATCTGATTTGCTTGAAATTGATTGGAGACTTAAACAAACACCTTAACTATTGTTTAAGCTAGTAATTGCTAGCTTTTCAGCACTTTTCAGCATTTTCACTAGATGAAGATAGCCCATCACTGCTTTATGTTTTGCAGCTTCGCACAATCCCTTGTTGAATAGTGTTGATTTGAAAAATTATTTGTGAAATGTTGCTCAGTTGCTTGCTCCGACCATCATTTATATTACTCCGATTCCCTACACAAATTCAATGCGAAGTAATTGATCAGCGCGTGGCGTAGATGCAGCAAGGAATTTAAAGCATGTGGACATGCAAAATGCAAATTTCAAAACTTTTGATCATTTCAAAGTTGATCTGTCTCATGGCATGTCATTAATTTCTTGAAATTCTACACCTTTCCGAGATCAGTGGAGCTTAACCAAATGCACATTAGAAACAATGCTACACCGTGGACATCCGTTGCCATGGCAGCACTGTCTAAACCAGGTCTAAACGATGACGACTTCCTAAACTTGGCAATTAGATTCCGGTTGAGATCCTCTATGAGGAGCTGAAACTGACAACTGCAGACACATATTGTTCATTCTAGTCCCATAACAGTCAACAATTATTTATCTCGGATTTCTGTGTATAGTTGCTGTTCGATGAAAAAAAATGAGCTAGCCAGTCAACACATGGCTAACCAGTATAACTAGGAATGTTTAAATATAGTAAACTTAGACATATTTTAAGCGCCTTTCTGAAGGTATCAACTTGTGGTCCTATTTTGCAAAATGACCCATGATTTGAGCAGAGACGAGCTTGTTAGTCTGCTGGAAACAGAGTTAGACACTTTCGAAGAAGGCCAATTTCCTCACATAAAACGCCTTGTTGAAACTGGTTAGTATGTATTACCAACATGCAACTGGAGGCAAGATCCATCTTAAAATAGTCGAGATAAAGTTGATGTTAAAAATTTGGACTTTCTTGCCGTTTTTATTTAATGGGATATATTTGTACTTGACGCGATTGATCACCAGACAGGTTGCATCTGGCGATTGGAAATCCTAGGAAAAGGCAAAAAAAATACGGTTGAATTGGCATGTCAGTCACAACACATTGACGCGAGTGTGTTAGATGTGAACATGAGAGCGGGAAAGTTGTAAGATGTGATATTTCAAGCCATGTCGAATCATCAAGAAAATATGTTGCAACAAACCAAGAGGAAAGGAATCAGGAAAGTGGAAAATTTTGGCAGTTGCTGTTGCTACCAGAAATGGAAATGAGCATAAAAAACTTGTTGCTTGTTGCCAACAAAGACACCCAGAGGATTTTGTGAAAAATGTCAAAATATGTGAACACATTAGAATTGTTAAAATATGCATTATCGCACCGATCTATTTGTTCTTAGATTGCTCATTCTCTAAGCACAGTTCCGCACTCAAAATTAATTCAATGAATTAATGAAAAATCTCTACTTACAAAATTGTGATATATACGGCCTGACACAGAGATCTTAACTCTTATCTTTACTAATCATTATGCAGCTGTTAAATTTCTGAGTCGATCTTTTTGCCTAACAAATTTTATGTGTCCTCCAAAGCATGGTCATCTGAACATATCGTTCATCCTTTTACACAGTACTAACGTTTGTGTAAGTTTAGACATCGCGTAATTGCAAACTTTTCTATCTTTTATGAAATAAGTCATGTTCATAAAGAAGCACGAAAATGAACTCACAAAATGTGTGACTATTGGAATGATTCGCTGTGGATACGAATGGTGGGTGCGTTACTGTGAAGATATTTTGCAGATACCGAAAGGTATTGATTGCAGTGAGGCGAAATGGTTTCAGAGTCTCGCGTATCTAGCAATACACTGGAAATCTCCTGGTATCAATTGTTGCGCTAGAACTACATATCGACATTTGACAGAGGCAAGATTTTTTATCTTACAGACATACTTTACGAATACCTCTCCATAAGTTCGATTTGTAATGAATTTATAAGATCGCTTAGCTTTATGAATGAACATTATGCAGGTCTCGAACGCAAGCGAATAAAAGTAAGAATGGTGTGAGTGGCATTCTTAAAGGAGCGCTGATGAGTGAAATCGCGTGATGTGGACGGTTTAACAAGTGGTGCCATCTTCACAGAATTATTCGAGTAACTAGCAAAAATCGATGTCTGTCGTCAGTAGCAGTGTAGCTCAGTTTATCTCAACGACTGCACAGAATGCGATTGGAACTATATGAGCGAAACTTTAATACATTGAGAAAATATAAAGAACCGTAGTTGCTAAGACCAAATCTACCAATAGCACCTTAGGTGCTAGGTGTGTACCAAATCGAGCTGGGAAAATAGCTAGGTAAACAGTCATATATTTGATGAAGTCGACATAATGAGAGAGAAAATATACACAACTTGATCAAGGAAACTATCTGGCCAATGACGTAAGACGTTTAGAAGTATTATAGATCTTGTTGAACCACTGTAGCGTCTATTCCTTATCATTATTTTTGATATTATATTTTCCCTCAAAGAACATGAAAAGGGTAGTATGTGAACTGCTAGTTATGATATTTAATTGCACAATTTCAAGCTGTCCATGTTTACTTTTCATATTGTGAAGACGATATTGATTGTACCTTGGTTTTGCTTTCAGATAGTTTTAAGTAATGTCAATTACTAAGTATTTACTCAGTTGCTCTATTAGCTGTTTAGCTGTGGGCTTTGTTAGGGCATGTAGTTGGTTATTAATGAAATTGACGTACCAAAATAGTCTTTCTTATGCGCTAAAAGTTGTGGCATTCCTGCACAATTTTCGTAATTTAATAATACAACTTAACAGTTAAAAACAGTTGAGCAAGAATAATCGTTAATAGCAGCAAATAGCTGACTACAAGCATTTTTTAAAAACGCAGTAGTTGAGAGCAATGTGCACTATAAAAATGCTCGTATATGCATGACGTTTGTGTAGTACAGTCGTTGCAAATTACTGATTATCGAAAAAGTGTGAAAATATGTGCTCAAGATTGAAAGTGTTTAAATGCCAGCTTCCATGTGGTGGCGACTGAATAATTGCAAGATACTTTTATGACTTATTCAAATTAAGAAAACTACCCAAACATGATCGAGATGAATTGTAGAAGATCTAAATTTTCACATGCCACTAGAATAGTTAGAATCGGATAGTCCTAACAGAATCTACAGTCATCCGCGTCCACATATACTGTCATTCTAGTGACTCTTCTAGGCAAAACACATCGCTTGAGGATTTCCAGGAAATCCGCCGTTAAAAACGAACTTTTTTCTGTCAGGGACAGCGAAAATGCGCCGATATAGGCGAACCGCCGATATAGCCGAAGCCGATATATGCGAATTCTACTAGTTGATTGGCCTATATCCCGGAATTATATACCCCCTAAATATTTGAAGCCACAAACATGGAATATTTCATCTGCTTGCGATAATTCTTATGCGGCGCTGCGCCTGCTGAAATGACCTTATAAATCCCTGAGTGGTCTGATATTAAGTCTACTCATTTACATTGCTATAATATGTACACGAACAGAAACAACAGTGCGGATTTGTCTTACCGAAAGTTGCTCTAAACGGCCGTCTATGTCTGAACAGCGAAAAACGATGTGAAAATTAATATCCACCATAGTAAATGTAAGACTGAGAAGCATCAGTTCAGTTCTTTCATCAGTTTCATGAATTGAAAGCTATTAACTCATTTCAGTGACAGTTACTAGGAAATCCCGTTTGCTAAGCTCCTTCGCTTACTAGTGAACGACTATGAACCTCGTTTATTCACACCAAAAAGTCCTCAATTACGCGTTCGGTTATTTTCCTCCAGTATCTCCTGTCATCGTTGGTATCATGCGTAGGTCAGCTTCGTACCAACCTTTGATGGTGTCTGTTCACCACATCATGGATCGTCTCTACAGCTGTTGCCATTCGCGATGACAAACAGCACGATCTTCATTAGTCAATGATCCTTCATGCGGCACATGTGGCCGGACAGACTCATTTTGAGCTTATTGATCATTTACACAAGCCGTAACTTTGGTTCTACTCTTCTCAAGACTTCATAATTGGTGGTGCGGTGAAACCATCCTACACCTAAAATCCTTCGGAAGCACTGCAACTCAAAAGGCATCGAGACGCCGCTTATCCGTCTTTCTCAGCGTCCACGTTTCCGAAGTTCGCATCAGCACGCTAGAAACACAGGAGTACAACACCGTGCATTATAGTTCTCGTGCTAATCACGCGACTCCTTATTTTGTGAAAACCTGCTAACGTCCCGAATGCCATGCCAATGCGCTGACGAATTTCATTGCATATCCCTCGCCATTTGTAGTGATTCCAAGATAGGTGAACTTGTAGACTGTTTTGACTGCATTGCTGTTGGTCGAAGGCTCTGCTGTTTGACTTGTCTCCACAATAATTAATCCCTTCGTTTTATCGGTGTTGATCTTACGGCCACATTTTCCTGTATCTGAAGAAACGAAGTTTCGGCTGTTCTCCTGGTCTCACCAACTTTCTTCTGAAAGTGTTATATCATCGGCAAGGCTTGGGTTGTTTATAGGCCGGCTCTGAATTGACAACCCTGCCGCATTCTTATAGCACGTTCCAGGTATACAAAGCAGAATAACGGTTCACGGGGATCGACGTCCGGAATCCTTGTCTGAACCAGTCAACAGTTTCATTTCCGAGTTTAAGTGCAGTCTTGGCACTGTAGTACATGTTTCTAAACGAGCATTGACAACTCGAATAGCTCTCTCGCCTCGCAAGGCACTGTAGTATATACTCTTCAAAACGTGAATAATCTCAGCATCCACTGCGCATGATTTCTCTACTGCTCACATGGCTTCTTGCCGAATGTTATCGTAATCCCGAGGGAAATCGATAAAGCAGACGGTCAGCAATGATCTGTTGCACAGTACTGCCGTCTCTACGGAAGCATGTTTGTTCTTCTACCAGGAATGGCTCGACAGAAGCTTTCAGACGCTGTAGGATGATCAGTAAGAACATTTGCACACGAGGTTCATCAGAGATAAGGTGCGGTAGTTGCTGCAGATGCTTAGATCTCTCTCTCTCTCCCTCTCTTTGGCAGCGTCCGACATGTTCCATTCATCAGGAACTCTCTCTTCAGACTGCTTGACTGCATATAATTGCAGCTTTTCTGCCAATTCTATTCCACCTGCATACAGCATCTTTCCTGTGATGCCATCTGCACGGGGAGCCTTGTTTGGTTTTAGTTTCTTGTCGCTGTTTCGACTTGACACCCGAGTATTTCCCCATTTCTGTCGTCGTCTTGGAGTACCATGTCTTCTAGTCCCGTCACTACTGTGGTGTCATTATCATACGTCTACGCATGCAGGTCCCGGCACTATT
Organism: Prostheceraeus crozeri; assembly: GCA_907163375.1. Taxonomy (NCBI): domain Eukaryota; kingdom Metazoa; phylum Platyhelminthes; order Polycladida; family Euryleptidae; genus Prostheceraeus; species Prostheceraeus crozeri. The sequence continues at coordinate 28,801 of CAJQUW010016950.1, read as the reverse complement.
CAGTCCATCTCTCTTTGCTCTCTTCAGATGTCCATAACAGGTGTCCATCACGAACTTTGCTAAAGCTCCCATTTTGTATTGATATCTCTGATCAGCAGGTATGCTTGGTGTGTCTGTGCTTTTGCGCACTCAGCTCAATCAGTCGGCTTTTCTCCTGCAGCCATTTTTTACACCGGCTCGTACCGCTTTTCGAACTTAATTGCACTTGCTCTTGTATATTTTCATGCTCTCTTCAGACTGTAGTATACTGTTTCGACCTAGCTTTTCATCCGCAGACAGGAGTGTCCTCTGAATGATTCCTTTCTGTCAGCAGACTCTATGTCAGTGCCTCTCTGATTGGCGAATACATTCGAGCTGTTCTTTCCTCCAACTTTTTTCCCTTAAGGTTGATCAAATCAAAGTTCTGGGTGAATTAGGGTAAGTTGGGATTGTCAATCAGTCGAATTTTTTTCATGAGTCTTGAAATTTTTCGTCGAAATTGCGCGGGCACCCTGTGTCAGTCATTTTCTAGGTAGTGCTGTGTATCCAACCACATTCGGCAGACATCGAAAGAAATTTCTTTGTAAACAGCCGTATTTTGACTTGTGTTAACAACCGGATGTCTATTGAGAGATATAGAACTTATTGCCAGGCACCTGAAAAATGTTGGTGGCTGTGGTCCAGATGAGCTGTGTGAAATGGCCGTTGATGCACATAGCTGATGCACATCAACAGGCGCTGTCTGCTGTACAGGAGAAACGAATGGAAGCTATAGAAGCTTCACAGAAAGAAACTGAAATCGGAGATCGTGATGCTCACTACTGCGAAGTGCCAAGTGCTATCACATTGAAAACGGCACAGAAATACCTAAAGCGGGCAAAATTGCAGCGACTAGAGATAAAGCCGAGCCGTGGCTGAAGCGAAGGAGATTCACAGCTAAAAATATTGCTCATTACTTACTAAATGCTGGTGATCGAGTATTGGAGAGAAATTATTCAAGAGAAAAAACCACACAAGGCTGGGAGCCAAATGGAATGAGAGAAGATTGTGACTGAAGGACAGTACTGGAACTGTTGGAAATAATTGATATTCAGCAGACCAAGCGGCGAAAAATCACTGAGAATTTCTATTCAACTAAGTAGAGTTTTCTGTAGACGAATTCTCTATTATTGTTGAATACATAAATTTGTTTTAGTAACTGCTTTTTTTTTATTAATGTACTGCACTGATGCTGGAAAAAATTCAACTCGGTGGGACTGTGGATATTCAATAATAACAAAAAAACCTGTCTGCACTAATCCTCACAATGCAAGTATATGTATCATGCGCAATGCACGTACGAGCACCAGGGTTGATAAAATCGTGATATTTTCTAAAAAATCAAAAAAATCTGATACCTACGTGTTCATGATTGCGATTTTGTGATAATGAGCGTGGGTTGTATGAACCTAATACGAGTATCAGCCTAGCCATGGTTATGTCATCATGGCCAATAAAAGTCACCATATTGAAATGATATTATCTTACATGATAACCAATTACGTCAATTGAATAAGTCACCGTTCAAATCCAGTGAGCACGCAGCATTTTCATGTATTATCACATCATCTTAAGTCATCCAGTAAAAATCACGATTTCATCAATGGGCATGTAATGGCCTTATATGGTTTACACGAAGTCTTTTTATACTGACTGATGTCATGTTACCTTATTCAAATTCGATCATTTTATATGTATTGTGATTTATCATATGATATGATTGGTTTATACCAAGTATTTGTATACGTACTGTTACCTCGTGTAGCCGATTAGCACATTATACACGTCTTTTACGGTATTAATGGTAAATAGTTAAGCACTGTATAACTCGGTAGTGTGTTAGTGTATATCTCATTATGTATAACTCGGTAGTGCGTAGTTCTATGTATAATCACTACATCAATACCACTTCAAGCAATGCTATGGTAAAATTTAAAATGCAGTGCCTGAAAAATCATATCTCAGAGGTACTGAACAAAAATCAACTAGTTTGATTCATGATTTCTTGGATGATTTAAATCATGATTTTTTGGCCAATTTAAATCAAACATCCCTGACGAGTGTCAGTATTTAGATATGCGTGTAACCATCGAGCGTTTCGTGGAAATAAAAGATTCCCAAATTCCTGCCTTGACTTGATAGCAATGATAGATTGTAAGATATATGTTTACCTACTTTTAGTAAGTGACATATGTTCTACTTCAGCACGGGCGTGCTACATGTATATTGTACTTTATTATTAAATATATGATAATACTTTTATCGTTAGAGTCAATTTCATAACCGTGGGAGTTATGTATTTTTCCTTATGGCGGGAAGATTGATCGTCACAGGCCCTACATGTGCCGGGTAAAGTACATAATCATTCTGCTCTGTTTTTGTGTGGGAAGATCTACGTAGTATTTCTTATTTTCAAAGGTAAAATAAGCGTTAATATAAGCTTCAGAAATAAAAGTATGTGACCGTCAGCTTTTTCATTTTTTGTGCTGGCAACCCTGTCATAATTTAAAGGAAACTAAAAAACAATTCCCTATCGATATCAGATGTTTCATCAAAGAATCTTCAACATTTTATTTGCAAGGATAGCACAATGATGAAGCTTTACTCTACTGCTAGGTGGAAAAACATAAGATGCTCACATGTACTGTAGTAAATTGATAATTACTTTGCATTCTCCACTAAGTTTACATTATGTTTTGATATCTACTTATAGCAAGCTGGTGAAGTCACCTTTGATGTCTCGTTCCGTCATTACTGTTGTCTTTCTGCATTTGATGCATAGGAGGACATTTTGAGTTATCTATGACATTGCTAGTAGTGTCAAATCTCATAAACAAAAGATAATGACCGAAGAAATCCATACATTATCTGTTATAATACATGACATCCAAAACCCTACTTGTCCAGTCTTGGAATGCACTTTCTCACCGTCTACGCTGTATTGGTGATCCCCGAAAGTTCAAGAAGCAGGCAAAGGACTATTTTATCAATCTTTCCTTTAAATAGTCATTATATGTGCATTTAAAATTTTATTTTGACTTTCAAAATTGTCCTGAAGCCTCGTAGCATTATGTCACTTAAATACAGTACATAATTGACTTGACATTTTTCATAGAAGTCCGCACTAGGTTAATGAATTCCATCCAGGAAAATAGTAACATGCTTCGTGGAACCTATTAGCCTGTGGTCATAGAAAGCCGTACAATATAATGCACTATAAATACATAGCAATGTCTATGGAAAGAATATATTTGCGATGCAACTAATCCTGGACATCGAAGGACATGGATTTCGTAAAAAATAGTGTGCTTTAATGTCATTTTCATTCCCCATGCAAGCCAATGGGAATTTACTGAGCTTAAATGTAAAATGCATCATTAATGTCCAGCAAAAGATACAGGTTTATAATAACAATAATAGCCATGACACAGGGCTTTAATTACAATAATTCGTGGGCACGTTAGTCCCCTATTAAGCCATATATCTATGGCCATTATTCCTATATTCAAACTCTATGTTAGCCATGCTTGTAGACCGAAGCTTGCGAAAAATTCATCATTGGACGACAGAGGTCGAATTCCACTTCCAATTCCCACGCGCACTGATGAAACACCCAGTGCCAGGGATCGCAATTTTCCGTCTTTTCCGTTTTTTTTACTAAATTAGTCTAATGCAAATATTTCAAATTTGTGCATTCAAACCCCGGTTTTTCCCGATTTTCCGTTTTTTATTTGGGTGAATTGCGATCCCTGTCTTGACCACCTTCAGTCAGAATCCGAAGCTTTAAAAAGATCATCGCAGGTCTCGATAGCTGTAAGTCTAGTGAACCAGATGGCATCCCGGTTTCGGTCTTCAAGCTTCCCCACTTTTATTTAACTATTCAGAAGATGTGTATGAATCGGTGAGTTCCCTCCTTTTGGAAAGTAGCTTCCGTGGTTCCATTTTCAAAAAAAAGGTTCCCAGAGCGGTTCATCTCTTCCATCTGGTTGCCGTCTTATCAGCCTGCTTCCAATTGCTGGTAAGATTTTTGAAGCAACGATTAACCAACATGCTAACTTTCTTGAAACTCAGAACCTTCTGTCAGAAGAACAGTATGACTATAGACCCTCTCGATCAACTGCAGATCTTTCATATATCACTGAACATGTGAGTCGTGTCCTTGACAGACAAGGTGAGATGAAATCAGTTGGTCTGGATATATCCAACGCATTCGATGAAGTCTGGCATCAGGGACTTCTGAGGAAGCTTAAGTCTTATGGAGTTGATCTACTCCGCAAACTTCTTGCTTCTTTTTGGTGACCGACAGATGTCTGTCGTCTTAGATGGTCAAAACTCCACCAAGCATGTCAATGCAGGAGTTCCTCAAGGGTCAATTATGGGATCTACTTTTTTTCTGCTGTACATCACCGACCTCCCAGACTGCCTAGTGAGTAAACTGGTGATGTGTGCAGATGACACGACACTTCAATTCCGATGAGCGACTAGCAAAGAACACTCAGCAACGTCAGTAGTTATGTGACGTTCTTCATGAAGACCTACACAGGGTCTCCGAATGGAGCGCCAAATGGCTTTTTTCTCTCAATCATTCAAAACCTCAAATGTAGTCTACACTCACGACTTAAAGATGATGGGTAACATAGCATTAAGATGCTAGATAATAGGATAAGAGGACAAGATTCCATCTCCTTCCTTGAATTAGCGGCAGTGTTACCAGCAGCTGCGTAAAATGCGCAGTGCGAATTTTTTTGCGATTTGCACAAATCGCCTATTCTCAGACGACCTAGATCAGATAACCTTCTGCCTATTTTCAGACGATACGCACTTCAAAAATAAAATAGTAATATTACAAATTGATTGCATTTTAATCTGGAAATTGGGACCGTGGCAGCTGTTTTTTTTTGTTTAATGCCAATTATGTCCAAGGTTTTGCTTTTCCAACTGCATTTCACGTGGAATTAATTGCAAAGAAACTCTGCTTTTATTGGCTTTTCGCGAAATTGGCAGCGCATCATTATCAGTGTTGGAGTAGGTGCAATAGTGGACAATCGAATTATTGCAACAGTGTGGTGTATTCACTAAAATCCGAAATGGAAGAAAATACACATAGAGAGAAAGAACTCGAGAACAGGAAACGAATTCATGAACAAATTGAAAGTTAAATAGAAGCCAGTAAAAGACAACGGAAATTACAGGAAAAGCATAAAGGATAGCTCAGAAAGCTTAGCTCAACGCGGAGAAAGATGCATCTGAGCAGCTGTTAGAACAGTATAAGAAGAAAATATCAGCCATGAAAGAAAAAGGAAAAAAATGATTGAGTGAGAAGCTGAAAATTGGCAAAGAATAACATTATCAATGCAAATAAATGACTGATCTTGCTATAGCTAGGGCTGCCAAGAACATGCAATCCTTGATTGAATAATTTATCATACCTTTTCAAACTGTCACCATCATGAGCAAAATCTCTACCTCGAAACTCATTGTTACACAATATATAAAGCGTTTGCTCCCACCAGCGTTTCCAAAAGTGAGCGCGCAGCTGCGCGTTTTTGCCGGTTTCTGCGCGGAAGCGCGGAAAATTGAGAAGCTGCGCGGAATTTTGATGTCAGAATCTTTTTTCAGTTTTAAGTATGTTTTGAAACTTAGTGTGGTGCTTTTCAGAGAAATCATTTCAAATTAGACATTGTTCACCTAATGTACAGCTTCTGTAGTACATTTGATAGAGCACATTTTTTGTTAGATAAAAAAAAAAATGTACAAATTTTCGTGGACTTATCAGGTCCGCTTCATCAGGTTGCAGTGGTAAAACTGAAGTCAAATCAAAAGAGAGAACGATATACGTGCGTATATTAGGTAAATGCATTTCCCATCGGTTCATCGCACTTTACGGAAATTCCTAGATTCCGCCGTTTCTCCCCTTTATATGAATTTTGTGCTGTTCGCCCTGAAAACGTTGAAAGACTTCGAGATCTTCTTTCAAACGTCAGCTCCTGTGATACATTTGATCTACGATCGTATGATATCGATCATTTCGGACGTCTGTTGTTCCTTTATTCGACAAGAATATGTTGACAAGGTGATGAATGAAGATGAATTCTGTAACGTTCCAAATGTTGAACAATTATCGGATGATAATGTGCTGATTGGCGGGAAAGCTAGAGAAGCTCTTCGTAACGACCATCTTACGGCAGCACAACGTGCATTATTTTTTCAACGAGTTCGTCTGTTCTATGGCCAGCTCCTTCGATCTTTGATTCATTACTTGCCTATTGGTAAACGTCTTCTGAGGGCTTGCAAATTCTTGGATCCGAAGCAGAGAGAAAATGTTGCGGAAGAAGATCTCATTCACGTCAAATCCCAATTGAATTCCGATTGCGACGCCGACGCACTTCTTCTTGAATGGCGCAAGTTTCGTAGCGATGCGGAAATTGACACAGGAAGTCGACCTGCCCAAATTTTGGAAACAGATAGCCTCGAAGGATGCCTACCATAGTTTGAGTACACTGGCCAAAAGTTGCATTATTCTACCTCATGGCAACGCTGACACTGAAAGATTGTTTAGCTCGATGAAGCGCATTTTGACCACAGACCGCAACAGATTGCAGGATCCCAACTTTAACGGTATTCTGACAGTGAAATTATTTATGCGAAATCGCGGATGCAAGAGTGCAACGTTCCCAATTGGACGCAAGTTGCTCGATCGTTGCTATGAGGCATCGAATTCCTACATGCAGTATCTGAAGCAAAAGGAAAAGGAGCGCATTGAAGCAGAAAAAAAGAAAGAGGAAGATCTGAAAGCCAGGGAGAAAGAGATGGAAAGAGAAAGAGTCAGGCAAGAAAAGGAATCCGCAGAGAAACTCGCCGAGAGTAAGCGGAAAACGGCCATGGAATACATGGAGGCAGCCAAGAGGCTTATGCTAGAAGCACAATCGATAACAGATGCAGCTCCCGTGTCATCGAAAAAAGATGAGTCCAAAAGAAAGTTGAAGAGAACTTTGCCTTCGACCGAACCACTGATAGATACGAGGCGTCATAGACAATGATAAGACACTTGGTGCTGACTATTTTCTCGTCATCCTCAATTCAAGTTGTTACAAATTCAATAGATGAATACAATTTTTCTTTAAAAAGATTTATTTTTCTGTCAATATGTACATCTACATTCAGATAAGCTATATGTCCTTCACACTCGGTTACCGTGAAATGTAGTAAAACGTGGACCATTTGGCCACTTTTGAATTTTTTTGCAATAATTATCATGAAGACCTTTTGTTGTAGTCACATTCCCATGCCACTTGACTCGAGAGATATTGGTACCGGAATAGTTTCTTGTCCATTTTGTTTTGTGAAGTCTTTGATTATTACTGAAAATACAGTACCTACTACACTACGCTTTGTTTATAGTTACCTACTAGTACTACTAGTTACAATATGTTGACCCTATTGATAGAAACAGTTATAGTGACCCAATCAGGTTCCATCGAAAGTCTACTTAAGATTGAAAGTAAAAGTAGCACATCACTATGTAGGATTCATTTTTGAATATGGAAGAAAATGAAATACAGAAAATCACAAATATGGTCTTAAAACTGCAATGTAAAGGGGGTTAGGGTCCATCTGCGCGGATTTACTTGGCCTGCGCGGATTCTCAGAGATTTTACTTTGGAAACGCTGGCTGCCACTGCACTTACACATAGATTTGTACATGTAGTTTACTCTAACACATGAATTGCATTTGATGTTATACAACAAATTGTATAACAACTTACCTATTTCCATTTCCAATGCACGTGTGTTTGCTAATGATGATGACAATGAAATCTCCGTGAGTTGCAATTTTTGTTGCATTCCATTCAAAAAGTTTTGATGTTTCCTTATATTTAATCTAGTCATTCTGTGTTCTAGTATCAATCTTCTTGTTATTAGTTCTGCATGATTCAATTGAAGAGAAGAGTATATATTTTTGTTGTATTTAGCTTTTAAAGATTTTTCGCTTTCATAATTATGTTTCTATGAACCATGAGCAACTGAAATTTTTGTTTTGTTTTATAGCTATATATACATTTTTTGTTACATAGCTACACATATATTTATAGTTTGTTCACCAAAAAGTACTGTGTATCTGGTATAATATATGCTCGCCAAGGAGATTAAAGAATTTTTTAGAACACCTCTGGCATTGCTTTATTTTTTCGATTTGTACGTATAATGTAGCTCATCAATAGAGACAGCTCTAAATTCCATATATTGAATGCCTGTAATGTGAATACATCTGACTCAAGTTCAATTTGCTCTCAGTTTTCATAAAATGAATTTTCATGTTCATGATTGGATTTAAGTTATGCTTAGGAACAGTCGATCTTTTTTGGTGTTACTGTACTGTAAAATCATAAAAGCCCGACTTAGATTATCTGACAAGTTAAAATGAAATGCATGATAAACTAGTCCCATATGATATATTTACCGACATGATTTGTTTAAATATCGATTGATTCTCGATGTCAAGTAAACTGCGCAAAAATTATTGGCCTGCGTATTTATTTTGCATTTGAGCCGTTGGCAACACTGATAAGCGATTACAAAAGACTTGTCATGGAAACCTTGCATCCAGTCCATCAGCAAGCAAACAACTCAACGCATTGGTAGCCTCTTTCGCGCCAGCAGCTATCTTCCACTACAGACTGCTATACAGTAGAATTCGCATATATCGGCTTCGGCTATATCGGCGGTTTCTTTTTGTCCCGGCAAAATTTCCTATCTTTTCCATATAATCGAGTTCGCTTATATCGGCTTCGGCTATATCGGCGATTCGCCTATATCGGCGCATTTTCGCTGTCCCTGACAGAAAAAAGTTCGTTTTTAACGGCGGATTTCCTGGAAATCCTCAAGCGATGTGTTTTGCCTAGAAGAGTCACTAGAATGACAGTATATGTGGACGCGGATGACTGTAGATTCTGTTAGGACTATCCGATTCTAACTATTCTAGTGGCATGTGAAAATTTAGATCTTCTACAATTCGTCTCGATCATGTTTGGGGGTTTGATCAAAATTGTAGAATCTAGCAGCCGAGGAAAGATAAGTAGGCTTGCCACTGTATCTCACTGATAATTCTCACATAATTAGTCTTTCATTCGACATGATGATTGCATTGTTAACGCCTTCACCTACGATGCTATTGTCAGACCTGCTTAGTGACTGTTGCGTCATCAAAGGAGCACAAGCTACCGTCGAAAACATTGTTGAGTTCGATGCATGTCCTCTCTCTAGACAGAAAGCGGCTCGCCACCCCATCTCTATGGTTTCGCCTGCACGTGACTCTTAGCATCGTCTTGATTTATGCATATTCTTCTTTGTTTCGTGCTTCATATAGCAGGTGAGCATGTAGGCATGAAGAAGCTTCAATCTTCTTGATTCAAAAAGCATACTCAGTTTTTGACAAACATAGTGATATCCGGCTTCCGATACTTACGTTGCAAGCATCAGTTCAGAAAGGCACAATTTTTAGATATCTATTGAATACATAGACACAATTACATGTGCATGCACTGTACATGTTGGACAATAAGTCAATATGTACATGTATTTAAGTATAGCAACGAAATAATTCATGAGTCAATGCACGTATATACATTGTATGATGCATGGCATGATCTCAGAGCTCGTGTAGATTTCACAAAACTTCAAAATTCAGGGAGTTCGCATATATCGGCGGTTCGCGTATATCGGCGGTTTTCGTATGTCCCTTGAGGCGCCGATATATGCGAATTCTACTGTATTTACAAGTCCTTCGTCCTCTGATGGAATATTGTTGCCATTTGTGGACCGTCGCCCCAACAAACACAATTTGACCTCCTCGAATAAGTAAGACTTGTTAACGAGTTGCAGCTGCTCTCCGTCAGATTGGATGTTGCTTGCTACACTCTCTTCTACAGATGCTATTTCGGTAGAAGCAGCTCAGCAGTAAATGAGTGCGCACCGAAACTTAAAAACTTAACATCTTCTCCAGCGCCGCTCGCAGAGCTAATGTACTCACATGCCATCATGGGACCTTAATGCGTGAAACTGAGTCGCTCGAAAAGTTTTTGTTTGCACGGCACAGCTTTGGAATCAGCTTCCCAGACTTCTTTCCCGATCAATACAATCTTGATGTTTTTGAGAGGCGTGCGAATAGGTTTCTAATGGGGACAACTTAATCCGATAAGAAAATCTTTATTTTTCTTTCATTTGTCAAAATTATGTAATTTATTAATTTTTTTCATTGAGTAGCACCTAGCTTCATTCATGGCTTGTAGTTGTGCTAGGGGTGATATTTCTGTAAAAAGAAATATTGGTCAATATTTTTCATTAGCAGAACAGTTGTATATGGCATATGAAAAACATAATCTGCTGCACATAGCTAACATTGTTTCTCGATCTGCGTCCCTTTCAGAATTATTCCGAATCAGAGGAGGAATTGGAGAGTGGGTGGATGTAGTAAATCAGAAGAAGGTGAAAATACGTTCAAAAGTCGTAATACCAGTTGAGCAATATCCCAGATGTAACTTCGTGGGGAAACTTTTAGGTCCCAAAGGATCAACATTGCAGCGAATTCAGGAAGAGACGCTTACGAAAATGGCAATACTTGGTCAAGGATCAATGCGAAATGGTGATAAAGAACAAGAACTTCTTAACTCAGGTGATCCAAAATATTCTCACTTGAAGAATCGAATGCATTTGCAAATTGACAGTTTAGGCTTGCCATCTGAAGCGTACTACCGACTTTCACATGCCTTGTCTGAAGTTTCTAAAGTCATGACACCAGATGAAGAGTCAATGGGTGGGTGGGGAGATCAATATGGAGGTGCATCAATTGGTGCCGGAATGAATGCTCATGCCCATCGTGGTGGTCGTGGTCGAGGAAGAGGCAGTGGTCGAGGTAGAGGCCGAGGTGGCTACTCTAATGGTGGAGGCTATGACAATTCCAACAGTTATCAGCAGCATTCAGGATACGAAAGTTTTGGTGCTTTCGGAGGTAAGTTAAGATTGTACCTTGTAGATCCGCTGTAGTTTTCGTTTGCTGATTGCTAAAAGGTCTTTTTAAAGTCATGAATAAGGATTTCAGGAAATCGGTAATTTATCTCATTATCACTATAGCAATGAGAAACGCGATCATCAGGAATTTCAGTGTTAGTGCATTATACATAGTTCCCAAGGTTCTGGAGTGGATTAAGTGTCCTGGAATGTCATGCAATCGTCACAGCTCGTCTATTCATCCTTGAACATTATTGTTTCCGTGGCATTTGTATTTTGTCAAATACTTCCAATTTTCATCATGTAAATTTTCTAAAAGATGTTATTCAGGATGTTCTCTGCTAACTACCTGACATACTCATGTGTACTAAAATATCATAGCATTATCGCTACTCATAATAATAAAATACGGCTTAATAAAAATACGAAATTCTATTGATCGGTGATGTTGTAAATCCTTTCATATTCAGACAATGTCGTTTGACAAACAGCATGCGAATCGTTAAATCGGTGATGAATGGGCGACAGGTTGAAGTTCTAGCCAATAATAATTTGACCAGTCAGAAGAATAACACATGGCATGTAAATTTTTGTATACTTTCATATCTTCGTAGAGCTTTGAATCTATAGATCTAAATTTTTTTGTCACAGTGAGGTATGTGAAGACTGTTTCCAAAAGACATACAGACCTATGTTGTGCGTATTCTTCTTTTCTATCTTGTATCTTGTCATCTTTCTAACTTATAAAGCTCGGGTATTTGGAGCACTCGTTTTCTGTTTCTCAACCCCCAGAGACTTTTTCACATCCTCTTCATACCTGAGAGGGGGCTCGGGGGTGTCCAGTGCAGCAATTTCACAAAATCTTCATTTACTTGTTCAAATCGGTATCAAAACATAATGAAAGTTGATTTCAAGTAAAGGAATTATGTTTAAGTGCAGCTGATCGATTTATTCAAAGCTTAGTGTCGTTCAGCCTTAGTAATCATATATGGAGATATGTTTTTATTTGAAAACAACATTTGCCACAAAATCAATTGTATAAGGAGGTGGTTTCACTATGTTTACTTCCATATTGAAATTGACGTATTCCGTGCAGCAAAATGTAGTGCAGCAAAAAAATTCGTTCACTATTTTAATTTCATTCACCACATTCGGAAATTGGCCTAACGGAGCCGTAACTATCACAGTTTAAGACACTCAAAACATTTGTGGAGATCTCAAACTAATCAGTTGCTGCTGTGAAAACTTGGTCATGAGTCAAATTTTGGTTTCTAACTAAGAATACATGATAGCGTTCATGTTGGGCATTGATTTATGCCGAGCTGTTCCAAAAGGCCAACTAGTGTTACGCACGATCGTGAGCTGTTGAAAAGTCGATATTATTGCAGTAGACTAGCAAATGAGTTTTTGGACTGCAATTGAATTTAGTCACACAGATGTTAAACGATGCGCAGAATAATCTTACGAAGAAGAGAAAGCGTGCATGAACAGTGAACACATTGTTATAAAGGTCTAAGAAACAAGACTTCGGAATTGTTCTGTCACCCCGCCATTTATGTTTCAGCTAAATCCTTCGCATATGTCTATTCATTTTTTGTGATAGGGGTTGTTTGAACCCCATTTTCCTGTAGCTTTTGACTGGCAAACACTGATTTTTTTATCAAAACACCATTTTTCTCAATGCATGCACATGTAATTTGAAATACATAATATAGACTTGGCAACTAAGTTTTGACCGATGGAAAACTGCCTATTTCTCTTTATTACTTCAATCGTATACGTAGATACTTTACGAACTCAATACCGGTATCATAGCGAGCATTACAAGACCTGTTTTAGTATGATGCGATATTTTCTTCCATTTTGAAATGGGTTAATCTTTGAAATCACAAAGTATTGTCAGATATCTAATAAATGTATCATTTCAAACTGAAGGCACAGACTCTCGCTGCTGTGTGCAAGAAAAGACGTCGTGCTGACCTACATAAGTGGCTTCTGTTTTTTACAAGACAATTTTTTACAGACCTCACACTTCAGCTGAAACGAGGAGAAAGTTAGCCGATCTCGGACTTAGTGTGTTGGATCATCCTCCCTATTCGCCGGACTTGTCTCCATCGGACTATTATCTGTTTTCTCCGATGAAGAGTTCATTAAAAGGCATGAATTTTAGGCATGCCGATGAAGTGATGAGGGAAGTGAACCGTTGGTTCGATTCGAAAGACAGATCGTTTTTCGCAAAAGCCAAAAATTTACTGCCAAGTAGATGGCAAAGGTGCATCGATGCCGATGGAAATTAGTTCCAACACCTGGCACAAAATGATGAGTGAATTACAACGGCTTGCTTTTTTGGATTTTTTTGCTTTCTCTCTGCTAGAAACGTGGGTCTTAGTAGAATTGAAAAATTAATCAATTAATAAATTATTCAACTAAAAAAATTATAAAAATATCATTACTCATAATCATCAACAGATGTAAAAATCTCGATGCGAGGGGGAGGAATGGCCCATCAGATTGAAATGAGGATTACAGTGTATGCGTTGTAGTAGGTATTGCTTTGGTAAAACATGCAATTCATACGATTTGTTGATGAAAAAACATAGTCATCTTTGCATCGGTCAAAACTTTGTTGCCAACCCTATATTATTTCCTAATAAATATATCTCACATATTTTTATATATTCTAGTGGATCGAATGTACAACCATAAAACAAACTGATTTATTTCGAACATTAGCGGCTCACAAGTACAGAACATGTAAGGCTTCTTAGAAAAAGACCGTAAACTTTTAACTGTGGATGTCATCAATTCCGATTGATTGGAATCATATGTGATGTATTATGTTAATTATAATAATTATTATTATGTGACCTTATGCTGTGTATATTTGGCTCTATTTTTTCTGTTGGATTTTCTTATTTTTTTGGAAATTTTCCGCCTGTTTTTTTCCTGTTTTCCCGATGCTCCAGCACTTCGCAGCCTGGACAATGTGCATGCCCAGAATCATTAGTTATCTGATAGTAAAAAATTGAGCGTAATTTCTACACCCTCTGAAACCTGAAAAGGGGTGTGTGTTGGACCCTTTGGCCTATCTGCCATACTTCTGCAAGTTCAACTGAAATGAAATGACATATTGTGAATTAGCAGAAAATATTGTGAAAAATGATGATTTTATATGATATGATGTATGAATTTTTATTGATACAGTCGAAACCGGTTTTTTCTAACCATTTTTTTGCACCAAAAAAAGTAAGAAAAAACCGATAGTTAGAAAAAACCAATAGTTATAGAAAAAGACCTTTTTTTCGAACTCAAACAAAAAACGTCTATAGGGAGTTATTTTTGAACAAAAAAGTCCGTGATTCGCGATTGGGACTTTGGCAGGCTCATCAGGGCCTGCTTCACGTCTGTGACACAAACTGGCTCATCGCCAGAGCTTAAGATAAAGCGTTTGCTCACCAAATCCATGAGTTTCAGGCACTCAGAGACTGAAGGGGGCACAGCAGGACTGTTCTCAATCGATTCCTTTTCGTCGATATTGTCTTCATGCTCCTCCTCCTCCTCCACCGCTCCGCCATCGATGAAAGAGTTGATGTCGAGATTAATGTTCTCTGAGACCGCCTCTTCGTCTTCGATGACAGCAAGCTGCTCGAATTCGGGATTTTCCGACATCACGACGTCCAGCTCTTCTCGAATCTGTTCTTTCCGAAGTCCAGATTTGCGCCATGCATTCTTGATGGTGTCTTCCGTAACATTGTTGGCCCATGCAGCGCGTACCATTTGCAAGCCCTCGTATAGACTCACGTCTTTCGCTGCCTTATGAATCAGCAAACGGGCCAACTTTCCTCTGTAGTGTGCCTTCAGCGATCTGATGACTCCTTGATCACAAGGTTGCAATTTGGACGATGTGTTAGGAGGCAACATCTTAACTTCCAAATTCGTCTTGACTCCATCGTATATCTCTTCGAAACCTCTGTGTGAGGGGCAGTTGTCGAGCAGTACAAGACCTTTTTGATTCCGATTCTTCAACTTTAGTTCAAGGTCTTTCAAACAGTCAGTAAAAAGAGCAGTAGTCATCCATCCTTTCCTCGATGAGCAATACTTCAGGGGTGGCGCAGCTTTTCTCGCTCCAACCGTAGGCCAACGAGGGTTTTTCGATGATCCAACGCAAAGAAGAGGCAGTTTCTCGCCTGCCATTGAGCAGCCCACGAGTAATGTAACTCGCGTTTTCATGGGTTTTCTTCCCCGTGGCTCTTGTTCTTGAGGTCCAACAAAAGTCTTGCTGGTCTGCATTCGCCAAAACAGTGCTGTCTCGTCCATGTTGAAAATAGTGTCAGCCGGGTACTTCGTGATGGTTGGTTGAATAGCGTCGAGCCAGTCTTCAAAATTCGGGCATTCAGCACTTTCGCCATGTAGCGCCAAATAACGAATGCCATGGCGTTCTCTCCATCTTTGTACCCAAGAATCATTCACCGCATCAGGATCACGTCCGAGTCTTCTAGCAGCCTGTTTGGCTGCCTCCAAAATAATAGCTGAGTTGAGTTCCTTTGAGGCTGCTCTCATGTTCATGAACCACTGAAGCAGAGGTTCATCAATGTCTTGGTTTTTTTCGGCACCTTTGATCGACTTTCTCTTGCTGTTTGGGTTAGCGTTGAACTGCTTTGCTATCTTATCCTTCTGATTGATGATGTAGCCAACGGAAGGCTTTGAAATTTTGAAAATCCGCGCCAATTTCGCCTTGGGTGTCTTGGCCTCATAAAGCCCTATGAGACGATGTTTCTCAGCTAGGGTTAAACGCACTTGTTTCGATGCCATAACGAAATTCAATAGAGACGCTCGCGTGCTGCACCTCTTCTACATCAAATCAGTAACGAAGTCTATGATAGGCTTCCCATCATCTTTGATGTCAATTACGGATTGTCGTCATCACAGTGACGTTTGTAATTGCTTAAAATAGCGTCAACTTAGAAAACGTTATTTTGCAAGTTAAAATCTATTGTAATAAATTCCCATTGCCAGGCTTCGTCGCTTAGCTTTAAACCGAATGAATGAGTCAGCATTCGACGATTATCTCATGTTTCTAACATATGAATGGGTGAGGCCATTTCACCTCTGCGGAATCTGACCTTGGTGGTGACAATGAGAAGGCGAGAGACAATTATTCTAACATGAATTTATGACCAGAAAATAGTAGACCAAAAAGTTAGAAAAACTCACTTCAAATTGAACGCATTTTTTCATTTAAAGCAGATAACAGAGTAAGAAAGAACCGATAAGTTAGAAAAAACCGAAGTAAGAAAAAACCAATTGACTTAAGCTGTAAAAGATGAATTTTTAATTTTTTGCATGAATGAAAAGTAAGAAAAATAAGAAAGTAAGAAAAACCCAGTGTAAGAAAAAACCGGTTTCGACTGTATATGAAATGATGGAATAAGCAGCTGATATATCCTTTATGGAAATCGTCAAATAGAAAAATTTGGCCCCAGACTCCTCCCCCATAATGGCATGAAGATAGGACGGTAATCGGGACTGTTTTCTTTCCTTGATGATATCTGCCCGCTTTCACCATATGGGAAAAATGTACTTTTTGAGACAGATATTAAAAATCAGGATGAGAGGACATGCCGGGACACCAGCAAGTTTACGGTAAAAGAAATCAGGTATCCCATCAGGACCACTGGAGTTGGACTTACATTGCCTTATCATCTGGTCAGCAACAGTCTCAGATAATCAATTCAAATGATTATTGCTTGTTCTTTGAGTTCTTTAGAACTGGACATGATTTTGAGATTCAAAACAGACGCAGCAACGTTTCTGAACAAAAATGTCTACCTCTTTATCGTCTATCAATGAGTCTGATTTTACAAAACTTTTGAAATTGGCTGTAACTACGGACACCATTTTCTTTAAGGGTCGGTTCTACAAACAAAATTCAGGATTAGCTATGGGAAATGATTTATCCCCTATTTTAGCGATTGTTTACATGTTTCATGTAGAGAGGCAAATTCTATCTGTTGATCCATCACGTTTTATTTTCTGGAAAAGATATATTGATGATATTTTTGTTATTTCATTTTCTCCTTTGGATGATATACTTCCTGAGTTGAATAGCATAAATAATTCTATTCAGTTTACTGTTGAGTACCCCGAAAATGCTAGTATTTCATTTTTGGACACAAAAGTTTCTTTCGCAAATAATTCGTGTTTACGTTCGTTTTATTCTAAATCCACACACAGTGGTCATCTGTTACCATGGGATAGCTTCGTACCTTTAATTAGAAAGATTAATTTGAATCTCGAGTAATTGAATCTAATTTGAGTTTATCGAAATTGTACCACCTCTGCATTGATTGAAAAGGGTATATCTTTTGTCAAACATCGTTTTATTTCTAATGGATACCCCAAATGTTTAGTCAACAAGTATATAACAACTTCCGTTCCTTCATTTCATACTCGTACACGTACTAACCAAGAAAAGCAAGCGTATGTTCGTATTCCTTTTATCAATGAAAATCAAGCAAGACAAATTCGCTCTGAATTAAATAAAATTCCAATTTTGAAAGTGAAACCTGTGTTTGTAACTCCACCATCATTAGTTCGCCAAATCAAGAAGAAAGAAAGTATTCCATGCAATAAGTCATGTTTATGTAATAACAGCAATTTATGTTTTTTGAAAAATGTTGTATATAAGATCATTTGCAACAAATGTCAACAGACTTATATTGGTGAAATTCAGTGCACTATGAGGAAGCGAATTTTAGAACATTTAAATAGCAAAATAAGTATTGTACACCAGCATTTTCATTTGAAGCATCAATTAAATCCATCAGCTTGTGACATCAGAATAGAAATTTTACAGAAGTTTTTGCCAATGTCTATGAACGTAAAGTCTGCGAGAGAAATTTCATCAAATCTCAAAGACCCAGTATTAACGTTATGTACAATTGATAACTACAACATTCTTTCGATATCTTGTCCATTTTTACATAGTGTCTGCTTTTTGTATCAACGTTTAAATTTTAGATATGATGACTTAGATTGGTTTCCTTTTTCCTTGGTTTAAGATTGTTGTTACTTTTGGATTGAAAAAGACTTTTGTCGAAAGCTTTCCAATATATGTTTTTATTCACCTCGTCTTCTTTTTCTTTAAAGTTAACTATAGCATGTACAATATGTAGCCTACAAGCGATCTAGTATTCATGCATACAATTCAAAGGAATTCGACGTGATATAGGTACATACAATAGAATATTTTTTGTACGAGTAGTCAGAGACGCTGCATAGTGCTAACAAAAAATTAAATAATGCATCTCAGTGATTAAATTTTTGGAAAGGAAACTTGCAAGTCCATCTACTCATTGCAACATTGATAAGTCATGCGAAAATGGGTTACAGAAATAAAAGTCGTTAAAATGTATTTCAGCGAGACAAAGCGAAATGCATTGTGATTTGGCTTAACTTTGCTTTTTTCAAAACCGAACATCCGGTTTACCCTGGCTCCACAACATAACTTAAGGAATCGTATATGCCTTAAGAATCTATGGAACATGGAATCGTAAAATGTAAATTTCTTAGAATTGAACCAAAGCTTCATGCAAAAACGTTTGAAAATTAGCTGCATTTTTGCATCATTTTGAAATGGTTTATGGCTGTCAAAATCGCTTGTTAGCATTTATATTTTCATCCTAGGAATTTGTCGGTGTTCTACGCGGCAAAACTAGTCACTTTTAAAACCCTAGTATAGCCTACCGTGTAAATAATAATCACTAGCTGCTTATAGTTCGAGAACTACAGACATTTTACTCTAAAACTCCGCACGATCTTGCAACTTCAGTATTTCTAGTTCGTAGAGATTGCCACCCAACATTAGTGAAACGACAATTCTGTCCATAGGCGCAGCTTTCCAAGTGAATTTATAGATTAAAATGGGTTCCTCATGGTCTCGCTTGATCTCTGTGTGAAAGACATCGTCAATATAGCATCAATTGTTGCAGTTAATAAACTCAGGAATGAAGTTGTTAAGTTACATGCAGTGACATCTGTCAAGCTGTCTAATAGTGTATATACTTCTAGCAACTCCTGCGTTTTTACCGCACTTAATAATGTTACTTCCGAGTTTCATAAGTAATACATGCATACTCTACTACCGCATTGTCGACTTGAAAACTGATTCATAGATGCTTGTCCTCGGCACTGTTTGCAACTAGGGCTGCACCGAACCTTGATTTTTAAGATTCTAACCTTGAGTTATTATAGGAATGATACCCCATGCTTTAATGACGACAATCTGAGGGC
Source organism: Prostheceraeus crozeri (assembly GCA_907163375.1). Taxonomy (NCBI): domain Eukaryota; kingdom Metazoa; phylum Platyhelminthes; order Polycladida; family Euryleptidae; genus Prostheceraeus; species Prostheceraeus crozeri. The sequence goes on along the minus strand of CAJQUW010016950.1, from coordinate 9,484 downwards.
ACGTTAATGCCCTCGGATTATCGTCATTAAAGCCCTCTTCAGATGGGTATTTATTAGTATTACAAACTGAATGAATCTGTGTCTACCGGGCTTTAATTCAAGTTCCACTTAAATTGCAGAAAGCTGATGATCATCCATGTTTCGAGGTATCATTGAAAATTATGCCGTTGTCTAGCTATAGCGAATATAAATTTCAAGTCATTAATGATTTTGCTGTCAATAAAGCCTCCAGAGGATATAGAAATCTCAACAAAGGATAGCAGTCAACATTTCTCCCGAATATTTCCAATTGCTGCCTGTGCCGTATATTCTTCATCCAAAATTCATTGCGTACACGCATAATGTTAGTTGTATGAAAACATTTTATAAGTAAAATAATTTCAATAAGTTATACTACAACAATAGAAAGGTAGATGGCCTACCATAGATCTATAAAACGACAAAATAGTCGACAAAATCTGACGGTGTGCATAGGACGTTGTTGCTTATGCAGCCTAAGGAGCGAATCAGCATTCCTGACATTGCATCTTGACTTAATAATTCCCAATCATTCGCACGACACTTTAAATTTTGTGTCACTCCTTAACGTCTCAGTGTGATTGAGCTTCTACTACAACGCAATACCACCGGCAAATCATGGAGCTCCACGGGTTCTCTGAAATTCTGAAGTCGCGAAAAACATAGATGGGTGCTAATAGTTAACACTAAACGGTGAGATTTTTCGAGAAAAGCATTGAAATGAATTTATTTACTGGATATTTTTATATAAGCGATGTTGATACTTTACTCAGAGCGAATGCTTTCAATACTGGAAGACTTTAGAAAGTGCCATCGATGAGAGAGATACTACAGTTCTTGCACCATAATACCACATGGAGAACCATAACTCACTGTGAAATTCCTTTTGTGAACAATCAATTTGCTTTTCATTCTGCTTATATTTCCATACAATTTAAGCATTCTTTTTCATCACACTCTAAGTCTCATGGCCCACCTAATGATATTCTTTAATTGCACAATGATTTATCCTTCATGTACTTTGAGTTTTGAAATTATATCAGATTATAGATTCACAAATGTAATAAACGCAGGGAATTACAAATCTTAAGAAGAAATTTTCAATTGAAAATAATGTTTGAAAGTTTATTTAAGGACGATAATATATATCATCAGAAAAATATTTTCTATATTTGTCTTGTTATAAAAAAGTTCGGTTCTTCGACCGAACCGAATGTTCGTTGTATCCGTATTTTTAACTGAGCATTATTTATAAACTTCATTCCTCCGACATAAGTGCAACATGGTATGCTTTAATCACCTGACATCTTTCACATAGATCAAATGCGGCTTCGATGAACTTTTTTATTTACAAATTCAAAACGACACATCCAGTCGTTTTGGAGCTGAGCGACTGTTTAATATCGCAAAATTCCATCCTTTTGCGCATGTACTTGTAAGACCGATTTTGTTGCACTCAATTTTGTAATAACTTAACATTCACTTGATCGATTATTCGAACATCGCTTCTATTCATCATCCGATTTTGGTCAACCATTCTTCTGATGTCTATTTCAATGACATGTATTAAGGTCGATTTTTCTCATAGTTTGTAGTAAGATAACATTTTGCTGAGCACATGGCTTAGGTAATGTATTTCTAAATTTAGTGATACGTCACATTTCACACATTCACAACACATTTCATCGATGAACTATACAGTAAGTATACTTTCATCATAAAGATTCTGCATACCAAAGACTACATGTATTTATATGTACTATATATATTTTAACATCACAATTTCTTTCAAATTTGGTAATTTCAGTTAGTATTCTTTGCTATTTGAGTTTACTTTAAAATGCTAAAATTACTACTTGCTATGTGTGTATGTTAATGTGCCGCGTTATCAAGGCATAGTCACAATCCATTTTCAACAGGGTCGTTTTCTAAGCTCGAACTGATAAAACATTTTTGAAAATCTGTAAGCTGTTGGTCTTTTTATTTGAAGTTTAACCATAATCAAAACGTATATTGATTTTTTGTCTTTATTAAACAAATGTGAATGAGAAATTTGCAGATCTATCTAATGAAGAAAATGTGGTTGTATATACTTTATCCTTTTATAACTATACTATCGTGCTGTAATGCTAACTTCGTCAGTTCATTCATAATTTTTTACTCAATGAAAGAAATTAAGGCATGGTTACACACCTGCCTCAATCGCCAGACAGTGGAAATTGTCTTTCAGATCAAGTCCCTCCCAGTGGTAAATTTCGTGGCGGTGGTCGTGGTCGTGGAAATCGAGGTCGTGGAGGTCATCCGTATTCGAGAGGTGGTCATTAATACGGAATCGCGGTTTGGCAGACGCATTGGATAACAAAAGCGAGCGCGCCAGTGATAGCATTTGAGACGGATAGAGGCTACCACTGATAGCGACATGTGAATTCATTGGTTGCTATTTTCGTCTAATCTCTATCCTTCGGCAAAATTGTCCTCTTTATAATCGACATCAGTGACAGTTTATCTAAGATGTGTTGTTTTATGGCTGAATAGCTAACTTATACTCACTTGTACTAATAGTTTTGTTAGCTTGCGAATGGACTTCCGTGCATCTTAGTTTAAAAGTCATGCGTCAAAATGACGTTTGTAATCGTATTGACAAATTTTGATCAAAAAGCAGCTAAACTAAAGTTTGATGTTTTGTAATGCCTTGTTGAATTGACAATAAAATCGTGTCCTCTAGTCGAAATCACAAACTCTTCTTTTAAACGACTAATTTTTATATTCATAATAAATCAATCAAACGGAATTAAACAAAGCTCGACCAAGCATAGATATCCATATTATTGTGCAACACATGGGAATAGCAAAAGTGGGTATTGCTCAGCATTAGACCTTTTATACTCCAAGAGCCCCTCTGATTTTGATGTTCCCATCCCCAAAATTATAGTGCAGCACAATTGGCGTTTGCTCGTTTGAATTATGGCATCAAGCTTGACCAACCCTCATCTAGTTACTATGAATGGCAATTCAAAATTTGAATTCCACTTTTTCAGAAAATCGATCTTTTGAACATCTATTGGAAATTGATGGTAGATAGCTTTCATATGGGATGCGTTTTGATCAGTTATCACATAAAAAAGTCTTAAGGCAATGCTGGGAGCATGTTTGATTGCACTGGGAAAGTTCAGTCTCAACTCAAATTGAAAATACATGTGCATGAAAATCCATATATCCTAAATGGTTTGCTATTAAACCTGTTGTAAATTAAGCAGAGAAAATGCAGTAGCAGTACTTCCCTTAAAAGAAATTCACTAAGTATATTGTGAGGCATGATAATCTGTCTAACTTGGGATCCACTATTTGTTGTGTAAAATTGATGTTGTTCATAAATCTATTGTGAGTAGTGCTGTTATTAATATAATAAATACGTAGAATCTTTTGTGGATGAATGAACGTCGAAATTTAGATGTTCCCTTGGGCCATATTAGATTTGGATTTGTTTTTAAAATTGCGTCGAAGCAATTTATGTATTATAATTAAATTGCAAGAAAATAAGTAATGTAGCTCGTGGGTATCATCGGGCTCCGAAATTCCGAATTCCCCTGATAAGTAGCAGAATGTGAAAACCTACTGTTGGCCTACTGTGAGCGTTGGAAGCCAGTATCCGTTCACCTTAAATTGAGCAAGTCAAATCATATTTGCTCTCGCAATTAATAAGAGCAAATGAACAAAGCATCCTAAACACAGATGAACCTTTAGCTGCATGCCTATGTGTCATGTGTTGCCTACTAGCGATTCCGTACACAAAAATTTCATACCATAAGTGGTGTTGCAGTAGACCTGAAATTACTGTGCTTTGTGTTTTGCTTGTGGCATCAGTAAACAAGGGTAGGAAGAAAGCATGTTTAATTGAAAAAGTATGATTTCAACTTTTTTTCAAGCAAAGTGTCTTTGACGCTTTTCTCTTGTACAGTATATCGATTGATGCTAAATGCAGGCTTATCATGTATATCGATAAAGAAATGAATTCCGCATTTACAGTAAAAATAGAATTCACACCGTATTTGTCAAAATGAATCGAAATGTTTTTCGAAATCGTTATTAAATGAGTAGCTCAATTGAAATTCAAGAATTGTAGGCATGATGTTATTATGTTTTGTTGCTAGCATAAATGATGCTATTTTGTTAAATGCTGTAAAGCATTAACTGAGATTGAATTACATACTGAAGCAAATGTCTGATAAACTTCTTAATACATATTTCATTGTTTCCGACGGTTTTTTTTCAAAGTTATGTACAAAGCACACTCTCCCTTAGTTATATGAAAGACAAAAACAATATTTGCAAGTAGTTTTCTTCTCGGACGCTTCGGCAAAGTTAATTTCAAACAAACTTTAAACCACCTATGTACAAAACATGCAGAGAATAATCGTTTAAATCAAATATTGCACTAGCGATGTCTAATGTAGCAGAATCTGTGACACGAAAGTTGGTTTTAGTTGCATAAAGTAGTGATAACACTCGTAAACACTGATTTTGTTGTATGGATAAACTGAGTTGATTCTACCTAATTTGGCAGCGCTGATTTCAGATCTGATGTCCGTTTTGATCCAATGCTCTAGTATTTTTCAATCAAGGTATTGACAATGCTGCTTATTCCATGCATACTTCCGATTTATTAGATTTTATGACCGCTAAATACCAAAACTTAAATGTTAATACTGTGCTAAATTTTGCACTGATTTCAGTTCTAGCGTCCGTTTATGCCTCATTGGTCCAGTTATTTCAATGAGGAATGTAATTTGAAATTTGCTTTTATTTCACTACTGATATCTTGTATATAGGCCCAACCTTGTGACAGCTTACTGCACGCTACAATATTCCATGAAAAAAAATAATGTTTTTTATGTGATCTAATAGTTCAAGTCAGTGGTTTCATACATCAGCATACACGTATCTAAGTTTTGAGATTTAAAATGTATGCATGTTCTGCAGTTGTCGCAACCACAAGTAATTCTGAAGTATTACTTTCATTCTGTTGATATTGATTGATTTTTTGTATTTTTATCTTTCAGAATAAAGTTACTTAGTAGCAAATTTTGTTTTCATTTTTGATTCGGAACGGCTAGAACTGTTACTTGCATGCATGGTTTATGCTATTGCAGCATCTGTAGACAGAATTCATATTTCTTTCAAAAGTCAGGCTTCAAAAGCGTCTATAGCTGCCGTTAGCTTTGCCGTCGTTACTTGTCGGCATATAACATCTAAATAACAATACTATTGACGAATGACTTCCTTACTCTTTTTCTCAATAATATACAACTGCTGTCGCAGCTATCATTATTTCTTCATCTGATATTTATATTGCTATTGCATGAATAGTAAAAAATGTGAGGAGGTGGATGGCTACGAGAACACTTGTGTATTATTCTAAAAAAAATAGTAAGAAAGTCAATTGTCAATCTCAAAACAAGGTTTGTTGAAGATACAGTATTGAGGTGAGGTGACAATTTTAGGTGTAATACTCGTATATATGACAGATGGATATATCTATCAGCAGGTGCATCTCTACGTATCATGCACCTGCAAAGTTCTTGTAATTAATACGTGCAGACTTGATTCGCTCAAATTTAGTGATGTACATTTTTCAAAAAATCTAATTTTTGAGTGTCAATTTTCCTAATTTTGGTGGCTTGAAGCAAAAAATATTCCATATGGAACAGTTTCTGCTATTATGGTAGTCATGCCCATTTTGTCCGAGCTATTAGCATTCAGCAACTACCGCGTTAGCTGTTGGAGTGGAAACATGGGACGGGCAATTCGATAGCTTCTTCGCTAATCGTGTAAGCAGTAGTGTTCCCGAAAACCTCTATTTAATCCTTTAGATTTCAACGACCCCCATATGCTAAAATTCAAAAACCGACTAATTATAGGTTCGATTAAATGCTTCCATAATTTTGAAAAAATGCAAAATACGGTAATATTATTATTGATGTTCTTTGAAAGTCAACTTTGAATTCGACATTATCACCTGCAATAGCTATTATAGCCATCAATTATAAATCACAACTTGACAACAGATAGCGAAAGCAAAAGACACGTTTCAAATGGTTTTCGACAAAATCGGCAATTGTTGATCAAATCAGCGAATTTATATTGGATGTAGGAATCGCTAAAATGATATTGAAGTTCAAGTATAGAAAGTTGGCACATTGCTCCGATAAGTGTCCATTGTTTATCTGACGTAACTGTAAGTTGTAATGTAAATAACTTAACAGTTGCAATAGCGTGCTTCGAGTAATAACCATGCGCTAGTATAGCAGGACGACATGTTGTTGAATTGAATTGTACACAGCATCAGATTGATTGAATTCAGTACATTAAAAGAAGTGCAAATCGCACAGAGTAAGACATTGAAAACACAACAGTTCATCTCCCCCTTAAAAGAAACGATCGGGAGGCACGCCCTTGCATGGTAGCGCCAACCAGAGGACAACAAAGGTGAAGGCATTGACGAACTAGCAAGTCCAGCAGAAACAGAAGAATCATTTGTTGAAACTCTTCTAGGCCTAGCCCGAACAGTGGGAAACTCAGTAACATCATTCGAACTGTCCAAGTCAACATCATTAGGCCTTAATTAGGCGCTTTTTAATTTGCGTTATATTCCGTCCCCCAGAGACCGAAACTACGAATGTGACTTGGCCTTTTCTTCCTACGATTGTTCCCGGAATGTCTTCGTCGGAAGGTATTGTCTGACCCATACGTCACTCGATTCAAAGTCATCAGTCGGAGTTGCATTATTCTCGTTCTGTGGATGTAAAACAGATAATCGCGTTCTGACCTTGAATGAGAACAGCATTTCAGCAGGAAGTTCGCTCGTTGTAGCATGAGTCGAAAAACGGTAATCTTGAAGTAAATCACGCAGCGCAATATGCTTGTCCTTTCCGTCTTCTCTCAGTTTCGTCATTGTTAGTAGTAATAAAACGGCGAACACCCGACCGGCGCGCACCCCCCCCTCTGGAACGACAGAGGTTGTAGTCTGTCGTGGTGTGCCGGCCAGGTTGGTTCACGTTCACAAAATGTTCGATGACTCCCCCCCCCTCTGGAACGACAGAGTGTCGTGGTGGACTTGGGCGACCGCCAGGATTTGTCTTGAGGCTATAGTGTGTGATATTTTTCGTGCAACCTGCTGAATATTGGGTTGTAAAATGGGCTGTTTCGAGTGGAAGGAGTGCTCGGATGTGAAAACGGAGGCCAGATTTGGATTCAGCGTGAAATTCTGCATCGGTATGGTGAATTTGAACGCAATCGGAGAGAAAAAATTTTCGCTGACGTCCCCCCTCTGCACCGACCTTCCAACTTTGCTTCTAGTGGACGGATTTTGTCGTGCCATAGCTCGTTTGAAAGCTAAGAGTGAGACAAATTCAGTGAAACAAACGGCTTGTTCATATCTGTCTTCGTTTAGATGTGAGACGCCATTTAAGATTTTGGGACATTGGCGAAAAACGACAGAGTTAGAATTTGGGACGTTTTGGGCTGTAGCTTCAAAACGAAGCATCGGATTGGAAAACGGATTTCAGATTTGGAATCAGCGTGAAATTCTCTATCTGTATGGTGAGTTTCAAGGCAATCGGCGAGAAAAAATTTTCAACATTTTTCGAAAAACGACAGAGTTAGAATTTGGGACGTTTTGGTCTGTAGCGCCCAAACGAAGCATCGGATGGGAAAACGGAGGCCAGATTTGGATTCAGCGTGAAATTCTGCATCGGTATGGTGAATTTGAACGCAATCGGAGAGAAAAATTTTCGCTGACGTCCCCCCCCCTCGGGAGAGCTAGCTTCGATTTTGGCTTCCAGTGGACGGATTTTGTCGTGCCATAGCTCGTTTGAAAGCTAAGAGTGAGACAAATTCAGTGAAACAAACGGCTTGTTCATATCTGTCTTCGTTTAGATGTGAGACGCCATTTAAGATTTTGGGACATTGGCGAAAAACGACAGAGTTAGAATTTGGGACGTTTTGGGCTGTAGCGCCAAAACGAAGCATCGGATTGGAAAACGGATTTCAGATTTGGAATCAGCTTGATGTTATTGTCCAATGAGGATCATCATCCAATGAGAATCAAGCATTTCTATATAAATAGCGAGCCTTCCACAGTGAGAATCATTCCATCGTTGAATCACACGAGTGACGGACGCACATTTTCTCTCTCTCTAGTTCCCTATTCTATTATCCAACTAAAATGGTAAGTCGCTACTTTCCTCCCTCTCCTCCCTTGAACGTAAACTTAATACAACCTATTTCATTTTCAGGCATCTACTCCATCTGCTGCACTAGTAGGACAAAATGGCGGTCAAACGTTACAAGGTTCGCTACGATCAGATCATCTACAACTGAGGCCAGTGGAAGAAACATCCAAGGTACATAATCCTACACCGCTACAGCGTAAATTTAAACAAGTCTTGCGTTATGACGATCATAGCGTAGTACTCCAAACGGGAATGCTCCCTTCCACGGATGTCAAGATAATGCGCAATCAGTATGGGGACTACATACTGATCCCCGTGAGTCCGTACATTCGCCACCAACTTGATATTATTGAGGAGTATGTGACATTAAATATGGACATTCCTACTCCTCTTGCTCAAGAGTGGAAGGCGAGAGATGACAAGGATACTCCCTATAGAAAGATTTGGGATGGTAATCACATTTGCCTACCAGTATCACATTGGTGTACTTACTATAAGAAGGATGGAGATCATTCAATACCCATCAGATGTGATGAGCTCGGAGAAGGTACTTGGGATATCCTTTTCAAAGTGAATGGGCTATATTATGGTCGGCACAAGGATAATAAAATAGCCTCTCTCTCCATGCATATGGAATCCATCCTTTATATTCCAAAACCACCCAACGTGGATGACATAATTGATCAAATCCTTAACAGCAGTGGTACGAAGCGCAAGTTGGAGAAGAATGCTGCATCAAAACGCAAATCAAAGAAGGAGAATTGCTAGTCCTTTCCTAACTCTACCCTATGACAATTCGCTTATGTGCTTTGAGTGTCGTAGACGTGGTCTTATTAGATACATTTTACTTCTTCGTTGCCATCATATCATTTGTGTATTTTGTCGTGAAAAGCATCGATGTAATTCTTCATTTTGTAATATGTTATAGAACGTTTCCTTAGATGTGTAATTTCCGTTTTAGGCTTCTATCATCATTTTTATGGATTGTGAGGGTGAACCTGTACAGGAGCTCAGTGCTATTGCTATGAACAATTGGTCATATCAGATTGTTAGTGTCTATCATCAACATGCCAACTGCGATCCCAATGTTGATCAATGGGCGAGAAAACACATTCATGGACTTAATCTGAAATATTTGCAAGACTATGGCTTTTCTTGTGAGAGTGCTCTTCTTATTGACTTTAAACGATGGTTAGCTACTTTCAATGTTATACGCATCTTTTGTAATAATCCTG
>CAJQUW010016949.1:172500-179003 GCA_907163375.1 Prostheceraeus crozeri | reverse complement strand
TGTGTGGTTGTTGTGGGTGTGTTGTGGTGTGGTGGGGGTGTTGGTGTTGTGGGTGTTTGGTGGGGTTGGTGGTTTGGTGTGTTGTTGTGGGGTGGTTGGTGTGGTGGGTGGGGTTTTGTGGTTGTGGTTTGGGGGTGTGGTGGGTTTGTGGTTGGTGTGGTGGGGTGTGGTGGGTTTTTGGGGGTGGTTTGGGTGTGGGGGGTGGTTGGGTGGTTTGTGGTGGTGTTGGTGGGGTGGGGTTGGTGTGGGTGGTTTGTGTTTGTGGTGTTGGTGGGGGTGGTGTTGTGGGTGTGGGTGTGGGGTGGGTGTTGGGTGGGTTGGTTGTGGGTGGTTGTTGGTTTGGGGTGGTTGTGGTGTTGTTTGTGGTGTGTTGGGGGTGGTGGTGTTTGGTGGGTGGGTGGTGGTTGGTGTTGTTGGTGTTGTGGGGTGTTGGTGTGTGGGTTGGTTGTGTGGTGGGTTGTGGGGTGTGGTGGTTGTGGGGGGGTGGGTTTGGTGTGGTGGGTGGTGTTGTGGGGTGGTGTTGGTGGGTTGTGTGTGGGTGGGTGGTTGGGTGTGGGGTGGTGGGGGTTGGTTTGTGGTGTGGTTGTGTTGGGTGGGTGTGTTGGGTTGGTTGTGGTGGGTGTTGGGGGTGTGTGGTGTGGGGTTGGTGGTTGGTGGTTGGTGTGTTGTTGTGGTGGGGGGGTTTGGTGTTGGTGGTGTGGGTGGGTGTTTGTGGGTTGTGGGGTGGGGGTTGTTTGGGTGGTTTGTGGGGTGTTGGTGGTGGGGTGTGTGGTTGGGTGGTGTTGTGGGTGTTGTTGTGGGTTTGTGGGTGTGTGGTGTGGTGGGTGTTGTGTGGGGGTGTGTGTGGTTTGTGTGTGGTGTTGTGGGGGTGGTGTGTTGGGGTGGTTGGGTTGTTGTGGTTGGGTGTGTGGTGGTTTGGTGGTGTTGTTGGTGTGGGGTGGTGGGTTGTTGTGGTGGGTGGTGTTTGGTGTGGGTTGTGGGGTGTTGGGTGTGTTGTGGGTGGGTGGTTGTGGTTGTGTGTGGGGTTGTGGGGTGTGGTGGGGTGTTGTTGGGTTGTTGGGGTGTGGTGTTGGTGGGTTGGTTGGTGTGGGGTGGTGTGGTGGTTGTGGGTGTGTTGGTTGTGTGGTGTGGTGTTGGGTGGGTGTGGTGGTTTGGTGTGGTGGGGTGTTGGGTGGGGTGTGTGGGTTGTTGGTGGTTGTGGTGTGGGTGTGTTGGTGGGTGTTGTGTTGTGGTGTGTTGGTGTGGGTTGGTGTGGGTGTGTGGTGGGTGTTGTGGTTGTGGTGGGGTGGTGGTTGGGGTTGGTGTGTTGGGTGGGGTGTGGTGGGTTGTGTGGGTGTGGTGGTGGGTGTTTGGTGGTGTGGTGTGGGGTTGTGTGTGGTGGGTGTGGTGGGTTTGGGTGGGTGTGGGTTGTGGTGGGTTGGGGGTGTGGTGGGTTTGGTGGGTGGTTTGGTGGTTGTTGTGTGTGGGGTGGTGTGGGTGTGGTTGTGGGGTGGGTTGGTGGGTTTGGTGTGTGGTGGGTGTGGTGGTGGGTGTTTGTGGGGTGTGGTGGGTGTTGTTGGGTTGTGGTGGGTGTTGGGGTGGTGTGTGGTTGTGGGTTGTGGGTGTTGTGTTGGTGGGTGGTTGTGGTGTGTTGGTGGTTGTGTGGGTGTTGTGGGGTGGGTTGTGGGGTGGTGTGGTGTTGTGGGTGTGTGGGGTTTGTGTTGTGGTGTGGTGGTGTTGTGTGGTGTTTGGTGGTGGGTGTTGGGTTGTGGGTGGTGTTGTTGGTGGTGGGTGTGTGTTGGTGTGGTGGTGTTTGGGTGTTGTGTTGGTGGTGTGTGGGTGTGTTTGTGGGTGTTGGGGTGGTGTTGTGGTGGTGTTGGGTGGGTGTGTTGGTGTGGTTGTTGGGTTGTGGTTGTGGGTGTGGTGTGTTGGTGTGGGGTTGTGTGGTTGTGTTGGGTGTGTTGGGTGTGTTGTGGGTGGTGTTGTTGTGTGGTGGTTGTGGGTGGGTTGTGTGTTTGGTTGTGTGGTGGGTGTGTGGTGGGTTTGTGGGTGGTGTTGGTGTGGTGGTTGGGTGGTGGTTTGGTGGTTGTGTGGTTTGGTGTGTGGGGTGGTGTGGTTTGTGTTGGTGGGTTGTTGGTGTGTGGTGTGTTGTGGTGTGGGTGGTTGTGGGTTGTGGTGTTGTTGTGGTGGTGTTGGTGGTGTGTGGGTGTGTTGTGGTGGTGTGTGTGGTGGTGTTGTGTTGGGTGGTTGGTGTGTTGGGGTGGGTGTTTGGTGGGTGGGTGTGGTGGGTTGTTGGTGGTGTTGGGTGTGTGTGGGGTTGTGTGTGGGTGTGGTGGGTTGTTGGTGGGTTGTGTGGTGGTGGGTTGTGGGTGTGGTGTTTGTTGGTGGTGTTGTGGGGTGTTGTGTGGTTGGTGGGTGGGTGTTGTGGTGGTTGGGGTGGTGTTGTGGGTGTTGTGGTGGGTGTTGGTGTGGTGGGTGTGTGGTGGTGTTGGTTGGGTTTTGGTGTGGGGTGGTGTGGGTGTTGGTGGTTGTGGGTGTGGTGTTTGTGGTGGGTGTGTTTGGTGTGGGGTGGTTGGTGTTGTGGTGTTTGTGGGTGTGGTGGGGTGGTGGGGGTGTGTGGTTGTGGTGGGTTGTGTTGTTGTGTGGGTTTGTGGGTGGTGGTGTGTGTGGGGGTTGGTGTGTGGGGTGGTGTTGGTGGTGTGGGTGGTGGGTTGTTGGTTGGTGTGTGGGTGGTTTGGTGGTGTGGGTGTGTTGGTGGTGGTGTGGTTGTTGGGTGTTGGTGTTGTGTGTGGTGGGTGTGGGGTGTGTGGGTTTTGGTGGTTGTTGTGGGTGTTGGTGGGGTGGTGTGGGTGGTGTTGGTTGTGGTGGGGTTTGGTGTGTTGTGGGTGTTGTGTTGTGGGTTGTGGGGGTGTGGTTGGTGTTGTGTGGGTGTTGTGTGGTGGGTGGGTGTGTTGGTTGTGGTTGGGGTGGTGTTGTTGGGGTGTTGGGTGGTTGTGGTGGGGTGGTGGGTGGGGGTTGTGTTGGGTGTGTGGTTGTGGTGTGGGTTGTGGTGGGTGTTGGGGTGGGGTTGTGGTGGTGTTTGGTGGGGTGGTTGGTGGTGGGTGTGTTGTGTTGTGGTGGTTGGGGTGTGTTGTGGTGTGGTTTGTGTTGTGGTGGGTTGTGGTGTGGTGGGTGTGGTTGTGGTGGTGTGGTTGTTGTGGGGTGGTGTGGTGGTTGGTTTGTGTTGGTGGGTTGTGGGTGTGGTTGTTGGGTGTGGGTGTGTGGTGGGTGTTGGTGGGTGTTGTGGGTTTGTGTGTTGGTTGTTTTGGGTGGGGTGTTGGTGGGTGTGTGGGGTTGGTGTGGGGTGTGGGTGTGGTGTGTGGTGGGTGGTGGTGGTTGTGGGTGTTGTGGTTGGTGGTGTGGTGTTTGGGTGGGTGTGGTTGTGTGGGGTGTGTGGTGTTTGTTGGTGTGTTGGGTGTGGTGTGTTGTGGGTGGTTGTGGGTGTGTGGGTGGTTGTGTTGGTGTTGTGTGGGTGGTTGTGGTGGGGTGTTTGGGTGGTGGGGTGTGGTTGGTGGGGTGTTGGGTGGTTGTGGTGTTGTGGGTGGGTTGTGGGTGTTGTGTGGTGGGGTTGTTGTGTGGTGGTGGTGTGTGGGGGTTGTGTGGGTGTGGGTGTGGGTGGTGGGGTTGTGGTGTTGGGTGGTGTTGGGGTGTGGTGTTGTGGGTGGGGTTGTGGTGGGTGGTGTGGGTGTGGGTTGTGTGTGGTTGTGGTGGGTTGTGGTGGGGGTGGTGTTGTGTGTGGTGGGTGGTTGTGTGTTGGTTGTGGTTGGGGGGTGGTGTGGTGTTGTGGTGTTGGTGTGTTGGGTGGTGGGTTGGGTGTGTGGGGTGTGTTTTGGTGGTGGGTTGGTTGGGGTGGGTGTTGTGTGGTGGGGGTGGTGTGGTGTGTGGGGGGTGTGGTGTGGTTGGGTGTTTGGTGTGGGTTGGTGTGTGGGTGTTGTGGTGGGTTTGTGGGGTTGTGGGGTGTGGTTTGTTGTTGTGTGGTGTTGGGTGTGGGGTGGGTGTTGGTGGGTGTGTTGGGGTGTGGTTGTGGTGTGTTGGTGGTGTGGGTGGTTGTGTGGTGGGTTGTGTGGTTGTTGGGTGTGGGTGTTGTGGTGTTTGTTGGGGTGTGGTTTGTGGTGGTGGGGTTGGGTGTGTGTTGTGTTTGGGTGGGGTGTTGTGGGTGTGTGTTGGTTGGTGGTTGTGGTGGGTGTTGGTGTGTTTGGTGGTGTTGGGTGGTTGGTTTGGTGTGGTGTGGGTGTGGTGGTGGGTGGGGTGGGTTGGGTGGGGTTTGTGTGGGTGTGTTGGGTGTGTGGGTGTGGTGTTGGTGGGTGGGTGTGGGTGGTGTGGTGTGGGGTGGTGGGTGGTGGGTGGGTTTGGTGTGGTTGGGTGTTGTGGGTTGGTGGTGGGGTTGTGTGTTGGGTGGTGTGTGGGGTGTGGTGGGTTGGGTGTTGGGGTGGTGGGGGTGGGGTGGTGGTGTTTGTGGTGGGTTGTGGTGTGTTGGTGGTGGGGTGTTGGTGTGGGTGTTGTGGTGTGGTGGGGGTGTGGGTGTGGGTGTTGGTGTGGGTGGTTGTGTGGGGTGTGTGGGTGGTGTTGGGGTTGTGTGGTGTTGGTGTGGTTGGGGGTGGTGGTGTGGGGGTTGGTGGTGGGTTGTGGGTGGTGTTGTGGTTGGTGGGGTGTTGTTTGGTTGTGTGGTGTGGGTTGGTGTTGGGGGTGTGGTGTTGGTTGTGGTGTGTGGGGTGGTGTTGGTGTTGTGGGGTGGTGGGTTTGGGGTGGTGTTGGGTGTTGGGTGTGGGTGGTTGGTGGGTGTGTTGGTGTGGTTGTGGTGGTGTGGGGTGGGTTGTGGGGTGGTGGTTTGGGTGGTGTGGGTGTGGTTGTGTGGGTTGTGGTTGGTGTGGTGTGGGGTTGGGTGTGTGTGGGGTTGTGGTTGTGTTGGGTGGTGTTGGTGGGGTGGTGTGGGTGTTGTGTGGGTGGGGTGTGGTGGTTGTGTGGGTTGTGTGGGTTGTTTGGGTGGTTGTGTGGGTGTGTGGGTGGTGTTGGTGGGTGGTGGGTGGTTGTGTGGGTGTTGGGTGGTGGGTGTGGGTTGTGGGGTGGTTGTGGTGTGTGGGGTGGTGTGGGGTTGGTGGGTGTTGTGGGTGTTGGTTGTGTGGGGTGGGTTGGTGTGGTTTGGGGTGTTGGGGTGTGTGGGGTGGGTGGTGTTGTGGGGTGGTGTGGTGTGTGGGTTGTGGTGGTGTGGGTGTGTTGTGGGTGGGGTTGTGGGTGGTGGGTGTGTTGTGTGGTGTGGGTTGGGTGGGGTGTGTTGTGGTGGTGGGTGGTGTGGGGTGGTTTGTGGTGGGTGTGGTGTGGTGGGTGGGGTTGTGGTTGGTTGTGGTGGGGTTGTGGGGTGGGTTGGTTGTGGGGTGTGGGGTGTGTTGGGTGTGTGGTTGGGGGTGTGGTGTGGTGTGTTGGGTGGTGGGTTGTGTGTGGTGGTTGGTGGGTTGTGTGTGGTGTGGGTGGTGGTGGGTGGGTTGTGGGGGGTGTGGTGTGGGGTGTTGTGTTGTGTGTGTTGTGGGGTGTGGTGTTGGGTTGGTGGGTTTGGTGGGGTGTGGTTGGGGGTTGGTGGTGTGTGTTGTGGTGTTGGGTTGTGTGGGTGTTGTGGTGTGTGGTGGGTGTGGTGTTGTTGGTGGGTGTTGGTGGGTGGTGTGGTGTTGTGGGTTGGTGTGGGTGGGTGGTGTTTGGTGTTGGTGTGGTTGGTGTGTTGGTGTTGTTGGGGTGGTGGTTGGGGTGTGGTTGGGGTGGTGGGTGTTGGGTGTGGGTGGGTTGTGGTGGGGGTGTTTGGTGTGGGTGTGGGTGGTGGGTTGTGTGGGGTGGGTGGTGGGTGTTTGGTGTGGTGGGTGTGGTGTTGGGTGGTGTTGTGGTTGGGGGTGTGGGTGTTGTGTGGGTGTTTGTTGGGTGTGGTGGTGTTGTGTGTGGTGGGTGTGTGGTGTGGTTGTGGGTGGTGTGGTGGGTGGGGTTGGTGGGTGGTTGGTGGGGGTGGTGGGTGTGGTTGGGGTGGGTTGTGGTGGTTTGGTGGGGTGGGTTGGTGGGGTGGTGGGTGTGGTGTTGGGGTGGGTGGTGTGGGTGTTGTTGGGTGGTGTGGTGTGTTTGGTGGGGTGTTGTGGTGTGGTGGTGGTTGGGGTGGGTTGTGTGTTGTGGTGGGTTGGGTGGTGTGTTTGGGGTGGGTGGGGTTGTGTTGGTGTGGGGTGGGTTGGTGTGGGTGGTGGGTTGTGTGGGTGGGTGTTGGGTGGTGTTGTGGGGGGTTGGGGTGGTGTGGTGGGGGGGTTGTGGTGTGTGGGTGGTGGGTGTGGTGTGTGGGGTGGTGGGTTGGGGTGTTGGTGTGGTTGTTGTGGGGTGGGGTGTTGTGGTGGGTGGGGGTGGTGTTGGTGGGTGTTGGGTGGTGGTTGGGGTGGTGGGTGTTGGTTGGTGTTGGTGGGTGTGGGTGTTGTGTGGTGTGGGTGGTGTTGGTGGGTGGTTGTGGTTTGTGTGTGGGTGTG